>OVAN01011538.1:0-14610 GCA_900406275.1 Anastatica hierochuntica | reverse complement strand
AGGGTGTTTTTCGGGTAAATGCAACACAGCATCGACCTCCCAGGTCGATGGGTTGCTTGAGGTCGATGTTGCGTTTCACTTAGCAGCAGGATGGATGTTGCTGTAAAGGAGACCAGCCATCGACCTTAGGAGACCAGGCATCGACCTCAAGGTCGATGTCTGATTCCTTTTACAGTTTATGACTTGTTTCTTGTCCATTTGATGTCTTCTTTTGATCCCATATTCTCCCATTTCTTCTAGCATTCAAATCCCTTTGACTCTTGGTCCTTTTAGCCTCTAGAATCCATCATCTCAAGCTCTCAAATTGATCTCCAAAGTTTCACCTACAAATGCAAAGACATTAATTACCTACACTCAATTTTGATGGTGGTTTTCTCTCAAAAATAAGTAATGCAAGACATATGGCAAACTCAATGTAGTAGCCGAACAACTTATGCATACAAAGCTATTGCTTCCACTAGGCTATGAATCCCGATTCCCATTAATTACCTACACTTCCCGGATGCGTTTTCCTTCTTAAAGTTCTAGATATCGAACCCCACATGCTCTTTCTAAGCAACAATTTCAAGATTTCCTGATGAAATCAATAACTCCCCTTTTCGTTTTTTGCTTAGTACTAAGAGACCCTTTTGTAATTCTATCAAACTCTTTGTTCTTCTAGAAATTCTCTTTTATTTTATCTCTAAATTAGAGCCACTATCACTAAATCAAATACTTAGATTCATTTTTCTCCTTTTTCAAAATTCCACTAGTGACTCTCTTAACAATTCTTAATTCTTGAAACTTATCCTAGGAACTTACAAGACTTTGGATCTCTCAAACTCTTTCCCTTAAGCACTCTTTCCCTTATAATTTCTCATCCATGCTTGCATAATTTCTCAATCAAGAACAACCTTCTCAAGCTTTTAACACTAGACTTCACCAAGAAAAACTCCCAAACTGATCTATCAATTGGAAGACTCCTTCCTAAAATCTAGTTAACCATAGAATGAGGCTAACTCTAAGGAATCACTAGACCTTGTCGTTCAACTTCAATTTACACAAGTTTTTTCCTATGTGTGCATTTTCCAAAAGAGGGCTCACATTCAAACAATAAGGAAGGTCTAAAAAAAAAAGGTCTTGGGTTTTCAAGGTGGGGAAACTACTTTTAAAATGAGAGTAGCCACTTGAGTTAAGAAGAGTGGTAAAATAAGGCCAAAACATAACTCAAGTGTTGTAGCAAGCTTATCACCTAGTTACTGTTCTTGAGTAGATTTAGATCCCAAAAGCTTTTAATTCACTTGATCTAGTATTTGATGGGAACACAGATATAGGCAACGAAAGTGGATCGACAAAGGTTTGTGAAAAATTGAGTCTTGAACGAGTTAATGCATGTTTATATATTACAATGTCGTACAAAATTCGATGTTCCTTGGTATTTATGCATAGAATCCCGAACCTCAAAAGTGAAGAGGATTTATATTTTTGATTTGAGTTCTAGAACGGTGTTTAATGCTTCCCTGAAAATTGATATTTTTATAATCATGTTTCCAATAGATGTATCTACTGCCTAGCGCCTTTAACCATTTCAATTACCATCCTTTTAATTAGTTATTTTCGGTTTACTTGTTGTTCCATTTAGTTTAGAGGGTGTTATTGGTTAATGTATTTTAATGGAGTTTAAATTCATATACAATCCATTGTTATTCAATAGTTGATTGTAAATAATTTTCCAAAATCTAGTTTTATTGGTTTATGTATTTAAAACGTTTTCATTAATAGAATTTAAAATCCAGTGTTATTGGTTATTGTATTTGTAATCTCTATAATAAAAGAGTTTAAAATCTATTGTTATTCAATTAGTGATTTACAATGAAGAATTAAAATCCATTGTTATTCATATTTGTGAGAGTTTCATTATAAAACGGTCACATAAGAGTTTTAGATGGATTTGATTCTAATTTTATGTGTAAATCATAGTAATCAAAATCCAACCTTTTATCCTCAGATTTTAAAAATAATAGAATCAAACTATAAACATCTCGCTGGAAAAAAAAAACAATATCTCGTTGATATTTTTCCTCTTAGAACAAGGGTAACTCATTTTCTCTTCTATTATCCCTTTTTCTCCATGGCTTGGCTTTGTCAATCTTTTTGTAAAAGAAGTTGTTAAGGAGATACATAATTTTCTTTTAGAAGAAGATAGATCTGCGTTACGGCTCCATGAAAATACTAATGATTGCAAACTATTATTTATTTATTTATTTGTACTATGTGTGATATATGAAGAGTGTAATCATGGAATCATTCGTTTTCATGTCAAATAGTTTATTGAACATCCGAGACTTCTTCTTCTTCTATTGTTTGTGGTGATGAATTAATTTTTATAATATTTTATTATAGGTTTCTCATCGTGGAAGAAGAATTTTATGAAAAGGAAGATTCTAACATAAACATTATGTTATTATTGCTTGTGGGATCTATTGTTATATACAAGAGACAAATTTCACGTCCGATTCGGCGAAAAATTACAAGAGTAAGACATGCTTATATACAAAAAGCGTTGAAAGAGGATCTTATACATTTCCGACAATTATATCGTATGTATCCTGCCGTGTTTGCAGATTTATGTCATCTTATAAGAACAAAAACAGGTTTAAAAGATACACGACATATGTGTGTCGAAGAGATGCTCGCCACTTTTCTGATGACAGTTGGTCAGAATTCAAAATATTGTCACACTATTGATACTTTTAAAAGATCAAAGTTCACAGCAAGCAAAAATTTTTAAAAGGTTCTCAGGGCTTTAAATACGCTCGCACCAACTTTAATGGCCAAGCCTACTTCGACGGTGCCCACAAAAATAAGCAGAAACACACGATTTTATCCTTATTTCAAGGTACACATTTTTCTTCTTCAAATATTTTTATTTTAACTTTAAATATGAATATTTTTAATTTAGGGTTGTATTGAAGATATTGATGGCACACATATTAATGAAATGGTAAAAGGTCCTGAAAAGGCAAGTTATCGGAATCGAAAAGGAGTTATTTCGCAAAACGTACTAGCTGCTTGTAACTTTAATCTTGAGTTCATGTATGTTCTAAGTGGTTGGGAAGGTTCGGCTCATGACTCAAAAGTTCCAAACCGACGTAATTTCTTAGCTCCATTAAGAAGTACTCGGTATCATCTACAGGATTTTGTGGTGAAGGACGTGATCCAGTGAATCAAGACATTGAAGAGCGACTTTAGCTCTAAATATGTGGACAGATGCTGCCAAAAATAATTTTTAAAACTTTTTTATAAAGTTTATGTTCTTAATTTTTCTTTTGTCTTATGGAATTTTATCTTTCCTTTTTGTGGCACCATATGTATATTTTGCTACTTCAACCTTTCGTTTTTCCTTTTTAGTAATTTATCTTCATGAAATACAATGTGACTGGTTGCCGGAAAAAAGACAATGTGACTGGTAAATTAGCTTGTTAAACTATAATCTATACATTGGTAAAACTAATGTAATACTAAACACACAGACAATACCATAATAACTCGTGTAATACTAAAGAAATCCATATGAGTCTAAGTGTTACTTTTTAAAAACTTGAGACATACAAACATTTTTCTTTATTATTATTTATATGCTGCTTTTGTTATAAATGGTTCTCAATTTATGTGTAGTAAACATTTTATGATCTTTACATTAATATCACAACTTTTATTATAAAGTTCAAAGATTTGCAAAAAGAAGGTTTACGGTGGATGGCTAGTGTTTAATGTGGCTAGTAATTATCTTAATGGACATTGTATTTATCTTTTTGTTTACCCAAAGGTTTAGGGTGGGTAGTGTTTATCTTATTATGGCTAGTGTTTATCTTCTTGTTTACCCATATTTATCTATATATTTTATTTATTTATGATTGTGTTCATGGACATTCCCACTAGCTATATATATTAGGTATACTTTTTCCCCCAATCATAAATCTCAGCTTAATTTGAATCCTGATAAGTTGTAGTGCAGGCTTAGTCTTCTATGGAACGATATCCTTAATACTACCACAACGCTATGCGCTTGCAGCTGACTGCTACTCATTTTGGGTGAGGACTTTCAACTCCATCAAGTTTTTTAGTGTCATTGCCTGGGACTTTCATTTCCTACGATTTTTTTATTTGAGTTTAGTCTTACACGATTTTCTTTCGTTTCTTTTGTTTCTTTTTTACTTGTTTGTGTTTTTGTTATGTTGTAGAACATAAAGGAGCCAAGGATGGACGATTATATGCATGACCATCCCTTTCTTCAAGACGAACAACAGTTTAATCAACCTCTTCAAGAGTTTTCGCATCTAGGAGAGCAACATGGACAGCCGAATCTCTTCGACCTTTCTCAATTACTTCAATCTGATGGTTATAATCAAACTCCATAACTTCTCAGACACTCACATATTCTTCCATTGTTGAGTCGACAACCAATTCAACCTCCATTCCACCTGGATCAGGAATTTGAAACCAAGCCAAAGCTTATCGCTTTGGTCTCTCAACAACAGCTCCAAGGTCTTCGTCAAGATCCTTTAGACCATGTAGACTCTTTTGAAGACCTCTGCAATACCACCAATATCAAAGGAGTCTCCCAAGACTATCTTAATTGTAAGGTCTTCACCTTCTCATTAGCAGAGAAAGAAATTCGATGGGTGAAGTCACTACAACCGAAATCAATCACTACATGGGATGATTTCAAGAGAGCATTTCTTGTTCAATTCTTCAAAAAGAGAAGAGCTTTACTTCTTCGAAGCAACATCTCCAATTTCCAACAAGGACCCACTGAGCCTTTCCATGAAGCTTTGGGTCAATTCAAAGAGACTACACAAGAGAATGCCTACAACATGGGTTTTCTGAAGCATGTTTGTGGAATACTTTCTATGAAGGAGTAAGACGTGAGTAAAAATTCTCGCTGGACATCGCAAGTAATGGTAGTTTCGTGTCTCAATGAGTAGAAGCTGCAAAAATCTTGATTCAAAATCTTGCAGAGAGTTGTAGCAAGATTATGCCAAGCTACGAAGTAACTATCATGACAATCAACGCATAAACCACTACTTCTCTTATTTCAGAGATTAAGAAGATGATTTGTTCTATTTATATAGCGGAAACACGACCTCAACAAGCTCTTGAAGGCGTGCAAGAGGCTGATGATGGATCTTTTCAAGGTAACTTTGATGAATTTCCAGGAAGTCTTCAAGAAAAATCGATTCATCTCATAAATGGCCAAAATCTGAATTTTAGTAACTGAGCTTTCTATAGTGGAATTCATCTTCAACAAAGGAGCTGCAAAAATCAAGTAGAACATAACCAAGGAGAAGAAGCTCATTCGGGACTCCATGGTATCGACACATAGCCAACTTTTTTGCAGCTGACATCGAACCCCCTCAGTTCTTTGGAAACAAGAAGAAGAAGTTCTTCAGGGATATTAGATTTTACTTTTGGGATGAACCTTACCTCTACAAAAAGTGTAAGGATGGGATTTTCCGAAAGTGTGTTCCAGAAGAAATTGTTGCTTGAATTTTACATGGATGTCATAGTACAGCTTATGCTGGCCATTTTTCTACATTCAAAACCGTTTCTAGCATCCTACAAGATAGTTTTTGGTGGCCTACAATTTTTTAGGATGCCCAAGCATTTGTATCAAGATGTGATGCTTGTCAGAGAATGGGAAACATAAGCAAAAGGAATGAGATGCCACAAAACTTTATCTTAAAAGTCGAATCTTTGATGTGCGGGGAATAGACTTCATGGGACCTTTTCCATCGTCATTTAGGAATCAATACATACTTGTGGCAAGAGACTGCGTGTCCAAGTGGGTAGAGGCTATAGCAAGTTCCACTAATGATGCAAACGTGTTCATCAAAATGTTCAAATCCATCATCTTCCCTCGATTTGGAGTCCCACGAGAAGATATAAGTGATGGAGGTACGCATTTCATAAACAGAATTTTTGCTAATCTCTTGAAGAAATGTGGTGTTAAACATAAGATTGCAAGCCCCTACCATCCACAAACCAGTGGACAAGGCGAGATTTCTAATCGAGAGCTCAAATGCATCCTTCAGAAAACGACAGGAAAGAAAAGGAAGGATTGGTCTGCCAAACTTGATGACACTCTTTGGGCATATAGAACAACATTAAAGACACCATTAAAAATGGTAACTTTTCATCTTGCGTATGGAAAAGCTTGCAACCTTCTGGTTGAACTTGAATACAAAGATGCTTGGGCAATCAAAGAGCTAAACTACAATGTCAAGACCGCAGATGATTGCTCCAATTGAATAAGTTAGAAGAAATCTGACATTTGGTGTATGAAAGCACTAAGATATAAAAGAAGAGGACCAAAGCTTATTATTAGCTTGACTCCGGTATGAGACTAGGATTTGGGTAGGGTTAGCCAAGGAAAAGCTTTTGATTTCCATGGCGGATCATGTAGCTCAATGACAAGAAGCTTCTTCATCAATGTATCAATCCCTTCTTTGCCTCTCTCCTTCATCTCTTTAGTTACTATGACTTTAACTTTTGCAAAAGGTTTTTGGAAACCTTTGCACTTCACTTGATAATCAATCACTCCATCAACACATTTTGTTGGAGTTAAAGTCATAGTAGGAAAGTGAGTAGGGTTGAGAGGCCCTTTCTTTTCATCAACGTCTCTCACCGCATTTGGCATTACACAAGGGAGAGTTTTTTTTGGTGAAGAGTCAACTAGCATGATAGGAGTTGAGTCTTGCTTCACATCCTTTGGCTTGTTGTTCTTGTTCTTCTCACATGGAACCACATTCACCTCAGTCTTGGCATCACACAAGACATTTTGTTCAACAATCTCACCGATTGAATAAGGTTTTTGGATTTCTCTAAATCACCATTCTTGGGAATTGAATTTGGGTCTAGAGAATTTTCCATTTGCGTTGTGTTTTGAGTAGGCTTACTATCCTCTTGGTCCATAATCATCATCAAATTGTCGATCCTCTTTTTCGTGTGACTATATCCTTCAAAATCTTGTTGACTACCGGTTGGTCTTGACACCATTCCATAAATGGTTTTGTAACCATGAAACCTCCCATTCGATCGTTGATCTTCTTGTATTTAGCTTCAAGTATTTGTTTCTTAAACCTTCCCGGAAATGGTCAGTTCAATTCATTGATTGGGATATCGATATCGGTTCCTCCATTATCCTTGTTTCTCTTTTGGCGTGGGGGAGGTTTCCTTAAGCTAAGATCCTCTTGAGCTTTTGGAAACTCGTTAGAAACTTTCTCCTTTTTGTTCTCCTCTTTCTCATCTTGCTCCTTTTGTTCCGAAGAGGTTGGATCATACTCAATTTTCTCATTCTTCTTAGGCTCACTTTCTTGAGATCTTGGAGGCAATTTCCTTCCACTTCTCAAAGTAACGGCGTTACATTGCTCTTTTGGATTCATCTCACACTTCTCGGGAAGTTTTCCCTTTTGGAACTCAAGTTTACAGGTTTGTTCCGCGATCCTATGATCCATTTTCTTGACATAAGAAGCAAGTGATTCACACTTCTCCTTCATTACCATGTTGTTCTCATGAGTCTTATGGGTGATCTCCTTGAATCTATCATCCATGTCTTTCTTTGTCTCCTCCTTTCCAACCAAAAGTTCTTTCAACATGGAATGTGTCTAATCCTCCTTTGAGGTCGTAGATGCTTTTGGAGTTGTTGGAGTTGTTGGAGGTCGTTCTCCTAGACTTGTTCTAGGCGATGAGCTTTGGGAATAGCTCACATGGTAGCTCTCTTGAACAAAGCTAATCTCCTCTTGTTGATCAAAGAAACTTTAATTGATCTTTACTTGCTTCTTTGGCTTGAGGACCGCCATTGCTATTTCATCAATCTTTGCATTCAATTCTTCAAGGCGTATGTCTTCACTCCTAGTTTGAAAGTCGAAATTCTCTTCTTCATCATAGCTTTTGGCTAAATTGTCAACCAACTTTTCTCCTTGTGTCGTGCTTAGGCTAGAAAAGTTCTCATTGCTTGCTAGGTTCAAGGAAAGACGAAAGTGTTGGTGAACTTCTCTATGGAAGATCCTAAGTAGGCTCCCTTGAGTGAACCCATGGTGAGGACAATCCCCCACATACCCTTTGAATCTTTGTCAAGCTTCTCCAAGCGTCTCTTCTATTCCTTGCTCAAAATTAGCAACGTTGTTCCGAAAATTGGTTGTTCTTTTGCATGGATAGAACTTTCTAAGGAACTTCTTCTTACACTCTTCCCGTGTGGTAATTGAAGAGCTCATTATGGTCTTGTCCCATTCGGAAGCTATATCCCCCAAAGAGAATGAGAAGAGAGAAAGCTTCATCGATTAGGAATCATTAAGAGCGAGCCCGTATAGTAACTAATCAATCTAGCAAACAACTTTCATTGGCTAGATTGAAATAGCAAGTATTTGGTTCTCCTAGACATTTCATCGAACACCTCTCGGGCGAGAAATGCATGCATAACAAGATCTTAGTTAGCTACTCTAAAACCTAGCATTAAGCACTCCAAATCCTTAGGAAACATAAGATTAGCTATCCCTAACACCATATCAAAACCTAATCTAAGTAGATCTAAACATCCTTGGTTCCATCAAAAAGACTACTCACACAACATAAAGGAGAGAAAGAAAAGAGATGAAGAGAAAGAGATAGATTTCATAGATAAAGATAGTTGTTTGATTCAAGATCCAAACTTAAAAGAGAGACTCTTGTTCTTGAAGATTAGTCTATTCTCAAAAGAGGTTTGATAGAAAAAATAAAATGATACCCTAGAAAAGTAGGGAAAAATCAGTCTCAAAAGCAAAAAGAATAGAATATGGACTAGATTTTTACGCAGAGCTAAGGTATATAGGAACTTGATTGGGTTGAGTCACTTGTTCTATTGATCGATATTCCCTACATGAAATACTCATACGTGGATCACAAAAAACAGCAAGAAATCAATAATAAAAACATCATACAATAGTTCCAGAGTAAAGATATCTTCTCTATGAAAAAGTATCAAACAAATCTCTCCAAAAAACACTTGGAAGCTTGAAGAACAAAGAAAAGATCTCTAAAGCTTCTGACGGCTGTTACTCTCTGTAAAATTTTGGGGCTCTTCCTATTCTAAAGGCTAAAAAAAATATTTATAATGCTAGGGCTTCTTAGGTCATCCTTCGTTATGTCGGTTCTTGTGGAATCAAAATCGGTTAAGCAAGCCAAAAGATATGAGTCGCAATCTGTCTCTGACCACGAAATAATTTTGTGACCAGAGTCTTCCAAAAATGGGCAATCGGTTGGTGATGGCAACTCCATCACCTGGTCACAGCTTCAATCTTGCTCCGCTTGCTTCATTTCCGAGACATATAGACATGTCTTCGTTTAAATGGCTATAACTTCTCGGTCACAGCTCAAAATGACTTCAAACCAATTTAATTTTAAATATAGCTCAGAATTCCAACTTCTGACCAAATTTTAGCTCAACCCAATTAAGGGAAGACCTTCGTTCAAGACGATCTTTTTCATGTTGAGAATCTATCCAGATTGGTAAAATGCGAAACTCAAGTGTTTGAGCTTCCGTCATCTTAATCCGTCAAAAAAAAACTTGCTTTTTAATATGAATGAGGTCCAATTAGCATGTTTCTCCATCCTTTTTCATGATTTAACACTATTAGTCCCTAAAATCATAAATAAGAGAAAACTACCTCTAGACGTCAAAAAAAAGTTAAAAACCTGCAAATAAATAAATAAAAATCCAACTAAAAATGATAAAATAATAGTGTTATGAACTCCCCTAGACTTAGCTTTTTTCTTTTCCTTAAGCAAAGAAAATCTAAGAACGAAAAAGAAGTTTGAAAATGCGGAAACAAACCTTTGTTGTCTGAAATATCGCTTCGCGGTCCTCTCGGTTATCTACATAAAACATCACCAACATACACAGATCAGCTTCCACGTACTCCCCTTTCGCTTAGCAACCATCCCAATTTGAGCCAAAGTCACCAAAGAAAGCGACATCTCTTCTGGCTCCTATTAATTCTAAGGTGTAGTCTCATCGCGGGAATATCGATCGAAGAACAATTTACTCATTACTCAATCAAGTTTTTAGCCACATAAAACCTTTGTAAAGTCCTATCCCCGTTCTATTCTTATGCTTTAGAGGTTGATTTTTACCTACTTTTCTAGGGTATCATTTTATTTTTTCTATCAAACCCCTTTGAGAATCAATTTTCCCTACTTTTCTAGGGTATCATTTTATTTTTTTTTCTCGATCTCTTTTCCTCTATATTTTTTTCTTTTTTCTTTTAAAATTAAGCACAAGTGAAATAAGTCTCCATGAGTCTATAGGGTTCAAAATTTTTAAGGTATTTGCCCCTTTGCTCATTTCATCGAACCTTAAATCCATTTTATATGAAAGAAATAGTATAAGGGGCATTACTAACTATGAATTAGTGTCAGGCCTAAAAGAGTAGTCTATCCAGAGTATACTAAGCCCCAAGATTAGAAATTAAATTCATTTTAAGGTGGAACCAGCTTTGAAAACCCGAGTCCTAAAGGGACATGGTCGTCCTGGTAGGTCGATCCACTTATAGGTTTCCGTTTAGTAAAATTTATAATCAATAACTACTGTAGGAAAAAACACGAAAGTTAGCACAAAATTAAAATTTTCAGCAACATAAGATCATATATTCCAACATGTTTTGACTCAATAAAACATAAAAATGACTCAATAAAACATAAAAATGACTCAATAAAAATAAAAAGTACATAAGAAAAAAAGAAAAAGAAGTTAGTAACGGATAAATCCCCCTGGACTTACCTTGCACCGTCTCGGTGCAAATGAAGTTAATAGTAGTGAATACTAGACTCAATAAAATAAAATAAAAAGAAAAATGAAATGTAAAAGACAATGACTCGAACAATGACACATGATAAAGACTCAAAATTCTGCTGAATGTGAATCGTCAGGGGTGTGGCTGCTCACAACTGCTTCTCGATCCTGTGTGGTAGTGTATCATGCGTGTGCTGAGGAGTAACTATGAGTTGTGTCTGATGTCTAAGCTGCATCTTGTCCAAAGTCTGAAACTACAGAGAAACTCTATCTACATCATCAGTTGGCTCAGCTCTCTCTTTACGAGTACTCCTGAAAAATCATGGTACAGCGTGTGTCAGAACACGAACAAATCTGCTCATCATCCTCTCCAGTCAAACTCTCCTACTCCTCTTCGTAGCTAGAGTAGCTCGAAAATCCTCCAGAGACTCTGTATGTGGTACATAATCTGAAGCAACCATGATCCTAGGAAGTGATCCTCCTACTCGTGCAATAGCCTTGGCGACAAATGCCTTGGCTCTATGATAGTCCCTCATGACAAGGATGGGGAGCTCTAGAGATCTCTTGAAAATCTGAGAAGGATAAGGGTCAAAAAGAATGTGACCTTCTTGCAGAAATGCAAGTGATGAGCAAGATAGAATGTAGCAGGTCGGCTCTGTGTCATGAAGAGGCATGCAGTGGTAGGCAAAGGTCTCAATACCTTGAATTCTTCCCGCAAGGTAGCGAGATCTAACAAGTGCTGATAGATCCACAATCCTCTGCAAGCCATAGGTGCCTAATGATGCAATTCTAGGAAGAGAGGTTTTTAGTCTCTTCCAAAGATGGGAGGTTTTTAGTCCCTTAATCTTTTCTGAAACAAAATTCGAAATTTAAGAATTGTTTTTTGGTGTTTGGGTTTGCGATTTTTGATGGGGAAAAAGGATGGAATTTTCGATGGATGAATAGAAGGGATAGAAGTTTTTAAAATCTAGAGAATGAACTCTTTATTGATCTTAAACAGAAAGGCTCTTAGAGAATGAACTCTTTAGCGATCAGTTTTATTCAGAGATGAACAAGGATTCAAAGCTTTCTATAGGAAGAAAGATAACTTTATTAAAAACTTGGATGAATCTAATGTTGTAGCAGACAAGGTATAAATAGACTCTATGAGTCTTAGGGTTTCGAATTTTCCTCCGAGAACTTAAGGGAAAATCGAATCCTAAGTCCTAAAGAAAAAAAGGAAACAAACTGAATATTCCTAAAACCTAAGTTTATTTCTAAAATAACTAAACCAAAATTTAAAAAAAAAAACCAAGTCTAAAATCTACTAAAACCAACTAGATAAAATTGATTTAATTAAGACTGAAAACCGAATGGTTAAAAGTCTTAATTAAATCCTGGTTTGCTTCTTTGTCTGAAATCGAGTTTGGCTCAGAATAAACCAAAGTTGCAATCTGATTTTGAAGCCTCCTTGTTTGCGATCTTGTAACAAGACCATTAGAGAAAATAAATGGGCCTGAATTCACCAAAGCTTGGTCCTTCTCCACGCCATCTTCTTTCTCACTGTCACTTAGTTCCAGCTCAATTCCGTGCTCAGTCCATATTGCATCATCCCCTCCTCCTTTAAAAGGATTTGCCCTAAAATCCGCATCATCTACAGGAAAAGGAATCAAGTCAACAACATTAAAAGTCGAACTCACTGTATACTTACCTTGAAGATCAATTTTGTTTGCATTATTGTTGATGCGTTCCAGCACTTTCAATGGACCATTTGTCCGTTTGTTCAATTTGGACTTTCTTTCTTCGGGAAACCTTTCTTTTCGTAAACGAATTAGCACCATGTCTCCAGGTTCTAAGATCACCTTCTTACTCTTCTTATTAGCATGTATTGCGTAAGCTTCAGTGCTAGACTCAATATTTCATTTGACCTGTTCATGCAAAGACACAATAAACTCGGCGTTGGCTATGCCATCAAGGTTAGCTTGTTCTTTCAGAGGTAAAGGCAATAAATCCAATGGAGACAAAGGGCTAAATCCATACACAATCTGAAATGGCGAAAATGTGGTGGTTCTATTAACCGAATGATTATGTGCAAACTCAACATGTGACAAGCAATCTTCCCAAGACTTAATGTTTTTCCCAACAATAAAACGCAACAGAGCAGACAAAGACCTATTAACTACTTCAGTTTTCCCATCAGTTTGTGGATGACAAGTAGTTGAAAACAGCAGCTTAGTCCCTAATCTAGACCACAAAGTCTTCTAGAAATAACTAAGGAACTTAGCATCTCTATCAGAAACAATTGTTCGAGGCATTCAATGATATCGCACAACATTGTGGAAAAATAAATCAACAACATTCACAACACTATCAGTCTTATTGCAAGCAATAAAATGTGCCATCTTAGAGAATCTATCTACCACAACAAAGATCGAATCCCTACCCTTTCTAGTTCTAGCCAATCCCAGCACAAAATCCATAGAAATGTCTACCCAAGGACTCGTAGGAATAGGTAAGGGAGTATACAAACCTTGAGAGCTGTTTGTGGCTTTGGCTTGGGCATATATCAAGCACTTGCTGCAATGTTTTTCCACGTCTTTTCTCATATGCGGCCAGTAGAAGTGTTCTTTCAGCACATTGTAAGTTATATCCACGCCAAAATGTCCCATTAAGCCTCCTTCATGCGATTCCCTAACCAGCAAATCTCTCAAAGAACAACGTGGTAAACACAAACGGTTTCCATAGAATAAAAATTCGTTAGAAAGATAATAAACAAAGCTGGTATGATTTTCGCTAGAATGAAAGTGTTCTTTAAAATCAGGATCGTTAGCATAATAAGTTTTCACTTGATCAAAGTCGAGCAGTTTTGTTTCTAAAGCCAAAAGTAATGCATACCTTCGAGACAAAGCATCAGCAACTATATTTTCCTTACCTTGTTTGTAGTGAATGACATAAGGAAAAGTCTCAAGAAACTCTTCCCATTTAGCGTGCCTTTTATTCAATCTGTGATGTCCTTTCAGGTGCTTAAGAGACTCATGATCTGTGTGAATCACAAACTCTTTTGGCCAAAGATAATGCTGCCAGGTTTCAAGTGCTCGAATCAATGTGTACAGCTCCTTGTCATAAGTAGGATAGTTCAGTCTAGCTCCTCCAAGTTTCTCACTGAAATAGGAAATGGGTTTCCTCTCTTGCATCAATACAGCACCAATTCCTACACCAGAAGCATCGCATTCAATTTCAAAGGTTTTAGAAAAATCAGGAAGTACAAGTAAAGGAGCGTTGATTAACTTCCCTTTTAGCTGTTGAAAAGTGTCTTCCTGTTCTTTTGCCCATTTAAACGCAATGTCCTTCTTGATTACTTCAGTAAGTGGGGCTGCGATGGTGCTAAAGTCCTTGATGAATCAACGGTAAAATCCAGCTAGTCCATGGAAGCTGTAAACCTCACTCACATTCGATAGACTTGGTCATTCTTTGATCGCTTTGATCTTTTCCTCATCCACTTTAATTCCCTGAGATGTAACAATAAATCCTCAAAAGACAAGGTGATCTGCTCCAAAAGTACATTTCTTAAAAGGGAAAATCCCATAAAAAACCCTCAAAGTGGCAGAGACTTCCACTTTAAACCTCCAAAGTTTTTAACTTCCAAATTAATTCCTCAGTTTGAAAAAGTTTACAATTTAAACACTCAAAGTGGCAATCGCGTACGCGTTGACCGTTGACCCGACGGATCCGTTAACTCCGTTAACGGTGCGCTTAACGCCGTAGTTACCTCTGTTTGTTTAATTTACACGTGTTTTTTCTTTAATAAATAAAATATAAAAAAA
>OVAN01011537.1:0-14611 GCA_900406275.1 Anastatica hierochuntica | reverse complement strand
AGGGATTAGGGTTTATGGTTTAGGGTTGAGTTTTTATCATTAGTGAGGGCATTGAATAAGAACAAAACATAAGACATTGCCTTTTATATTTATTTTTTTACCATTAATTTGAATATATTATAAAAGATTTGGTTTGAATATTTCAATAAAAAAGGTAAAATTTTCATTAAAAATTAAAATATTCAAATTATTACTCTTTTAAGCACAATTTTGTAAACCCGATATGGATAAAACATTAAAAGTGTTTAAAGTAATGTATTATTTTATCCCACAACGACTGTGAGAGTTTTGAGGAGAAATAAACTTACAGTTTAAGATATNACATCTTTACTTACAAAACATCTTTTGTCAAATTTTAGATATGTCCAACTTTAAGAAATCGAACATAATTGTAACTAATTTTTAGGTTCAAAAATGGTTTGAACTCAGTTTGTTTAGTTTTTATTTTTCGGATTTATATCGAACAAAAACTGAATCGTTAAGTGTTTCAATTCTCATTCGATTATATTTTTATAAAGAATAAAAGAAATACTACGAATAATAATTAATTTTTTTGGGGTTCAAAAATAGTTTGAATTGAGTTAAACATAAGAATTTTTGTATTGTTTGGTTTGATTTTTCGGATTATAACTAAATTAAAACTGAACCATTTAGTGTTTCAGTTCTCAATTGATTTTCAACTAAAATTTTAAAAATTAGCAATATTAATACTATTTCAAAAAGTTGGTCTATAGACACACATTTACACTATTCCCATTTCAATTTTTTAAAATTATACAAAAACCATCAATTGATATTATTTTATTTACGATTTATGTCTTAAATTGCATAATTTATCAAAACATACACAATCTTAGTATTACATTGTTTACCCAAACTTTTTAAACATAAGATGTTTAAATGAACAACTTTAAGAAGTATTATAATATTAATTACCATAAATTTTTTTAATTACATATTTGTACACCTTTATTACTTAGAAACAAATTCTAATATATTATAATCTCGCGCTTGGCGCGGATCAAAATCTAGTAGTAGCTAAATTCAAATAATATTTACTCTTTACGACACAATTTGCTTGTCTATGTATACAACTTTTTTTTGTCACCACACAATTATTGTTTAAATCCTTGTATGTGAACCACAAAAGACTTTGTATATGTAATGGAAAAATAATTATATTTTTATGTTTAAGAATAATCTAAAAGTTAATATGTTTTTGTGCAAGAAAATCAACATTATAGTTTGTGTAAGTAGATTTGAATTAATTTCATGTCCAATGAAGAAAAATGTTTTGTATTATTTAGGTATGAGCGTTTAGGTACCTGTTCGGATTCGGTTTTAGTTTATTTTCTGAGCGGGTTGAGTGGGATATTGACACTCAAACACCGGGTTTTGTGGTTTGAGGTTCATGTCCCATTCAAGGCATTTAGGTCAAGAACCAATTGATATTTCATACATTTTTATGGTGTTTCAAGCATTTTTGGCTATTTTTCGAAGATTTTCAAGTATTTTTAGATAATTCAAATGTTTTTAAATATTAGATTTAATAATAATAAATATATTTAAGTTTATTATTATAATTTGGATATTTTTGAGTACCTGAAATATTTTAGTCAGATCGTGTTTGATTCCGATTCGCTCGGGTTATGTACTACTTTTTGGGTTATGTTCGATTGTTCGGATCTGGATATATGTCCACTCCTACGTTAATATACGATCTCCTTGTTGCTCATCTTTTTTTTCTCAAATTCATCACAATTTGCAGCGTTATCCATAATCCAAGTTGTTTTATTCTTTTGATCAAGTTTCCGATTGTTAGGGTCCTTTTTATTGAAGGCTATGAACTTTTGTATTATCACAACAAATAAATAATACAAATACAAAAAAGTTTAATAATTACAACATGTTATGGATTAAGCAATTGAAGAACAATAATAGATAATAATTGATACAATTATACGAGATCAACCTTTTCGCAATGATAATTTATAGAAAGAGTATTGCATGCCATCTGCGACAAAAACCAACCTAAAAGTCAAGTATAGAAATCTAGAGATCTTTTTCTTTTGTCGTATGTAGCCTAATGGCAAGTTGTTCCTCTCATTAGAGGCAAGTGCATGGTTCGAACCCTGATTCTGTGAGATTACAACAGAGGTGGTTTAACCATTGGTCCACTTGCTCCTCTTAATCTAGAGATGAGACAAAAGAAAGAACACAAAATATAACACACTATTAATAAGATTCATGCTAGCCGGACCAAAAACGATAAACTCTAAGACCCACCTCGTAGTAGAAGAAGCTTATTGAAATAAGATAAAGACGAATAGTTTTTTAGATTATAAATTTTTACAAAAGAAAATAAAAAGGAGGATTGAATTAAGATAATTTGTTTATCATCCATTGGATGAGTATAACTAATGTAAATGTATATATGAATTTGAGTGACATATAGTGTTTAAAAAATAATGAAGGTCAAAATGTTAAACATGTTGGAAATTCTTTTTTGTAATTGCGTAAAAGAATTATTTATGCATCACTTTCAAAGATTTTGATGCTAAATTCATTATTGAACACGACTTAAATAATTATAATATTTTAAATAATTTCCATAAATCATTATTTTGTTACAATTTTTTTGCTTAAATGTTAACACATTTAAACCTATTTGTATAATTTAGGAAAGAAAATATTTTATTATTTCCAATTTGTATCTTGCATCGGTAAAAGAAAATCAGACCACTAGGGAAATAAAGTTTTTGCATGACAATACCATGATTAGATGCGTAAAAGATTATTTGGCAACAATTTGGCAGATTTTGTAGCTATATTTTATATTTTCAATGTCATCTATCATTACGTTTGATGTGTTTTCCATAACTCATAATTTTCTATAAAATGAATATTTATGTTTTTAATCTTTTACTTACTTTAATCACATCATTTTATTATAATAGGTTTTCATAAATGTTAAGATTTACTTGACTAATTAGTATTGACAAGTTTTATATATTCTATTAAATATTGTTATTTATTTTGTTAGAATTCATTTGATATTTTATAACAAAGTTGTGATTATGATTTCTGACTTTATGGGCCAATAAAAAGTTATATTTTGGAACATTCGAAGTCAAAAAAAATGAAAATTTATTTCGTTTTTTATAGCCTTTATGATACATACATTTGTTTGTTTTGGAAAATAAAAGGGAACATCTAAACTGGGATATCAATTAAACATTTGCTTTTCATCGACTGAAATATGTATTAATGTCAAAATAAGATATTCTTGTTAGAATAACTAACTGAATATACATTTTTAATATAAAATTCGATTATATATAATATATTAGTTAAAACCAATTAATTTAGTATCTACTAAAATATCTTTTGATATCCCTTTGTATAGGGTGTTGAGATATTATACGAATATTTTGATATTGTTTATTAAAATTTTTTAGTTTCAATATTTATCATATAATATTTATCATAAAAGATCGTCAAAGTTCTTCTGTTTAAGTGTATTGCTATTCTTTTTCAAATTATGATAAATTATTTCTTACCATCTGCTTCTTATAATTCGAAACAATTATTTTATAGTTGTTATACAGAAAGAGGGAAACATAAGCTACCTTATCATGAAGAAAAAAACTTCTACATAAGGGATTAGTTCTGCTGGTAGTTCAGATATACCATTTTCCGAGAATGTTTGTAGCACTCGATCACCGTGTAAGTATATTTCATATGTGATATCAAATATTGTCAAATGCTAATGACTGCTATTGATATAATTTATGGTCTTTCAGTGCACAAACATGATTCCACTCCTTTGGAACATAATGTTAACGTTTCACCACATAGTGAAATTAGTTGTTGTACTATAACATCTGGTACAAGTGGTACAAGAAAGAGAAAACATTCTATGGTGGGAGCTACTCCCAATGTCTTTCAAGATATAACAAATACCAATAATATCACTACAAGAAATCAGACAGTTTGAGACGGAAATTCGATTCGTCTCTAAATAGTCGCTAATATTAAGACTGATTAGAGACTAAATAGCGATATTTTAGCCATTTGTCTCTAATTCGTCGCTAAATAACGAGAAGCATTAAGTGTCGTTGTTTGGTCGCTACTGAGAGACAATTTAGCGACTAAACCATATTCCATCGCTATTCAGAGGCATTTTAGCGACGAAAACATTTTAGTCGCTAAATTAGAGACAATTTTGCGACAAAAATGGTTTTGTCTCTTTTTAGTCGCAAATTCGTCTCTAAGTTTGCGGCGGAAATGCGAGTTAACCTAACTCACAGTTAACACGTTTAACATTTTCGTAACAAGATTGTGCGACGAATTATTTTTTTGCAATTTAGTCGCTTTTTAGTCTCAAATAAGTCGACAAATATGTTCCTCTCAAATCCGTCTCAAAAATATTTACTATAAATGAAGCATCGTCCCTCCTTTCATTCATATTTTTTTTTATGTTTAAAATTTTTTTATGTTTTTTTATGGATTTAATGTTTAATATTATTATGTGATTAAAAATTTTTGTTTAATATTATAAATGTTTTTCGGATAAAATCTATAATATTTTAATTCTACGGCGTAATTTTTAATTTATTTTTTAATAAATAATTTACCAAAAAATAATTAATACTACAAATTTTAGCGACGAAATAGCGAATTTAAGACGCTAATCTGTCGCTAATTTTGGCGATAATTAAGAAATCAAACCATTTAAAAAGCGAATTGATCGCACATTTGGCGACGTAATTAGCGACTTAAAATTATATTCGCAAATTTTGCGACAAATTAGCGTTCAAAAATAGCGTTTTAGATTGTTAGTCGTGAATTTCTCGCTAAATTTTGACTCTAATTCGTCGCTAAATTAGCAACGAAATATCGGCGGAAAGCAATTCGTCTCTGATTTAGCGACGAATTAGAGAGTAAAAATATCTGCGACTCATGAAACGCGACATTTTATTGTTCCTCTCTATTTCGTCTCTAAAGCAAGTTAGCGATGAATTAGAGACGAATTTTTCCGTCTCTAGCTGTCAGATTTCTTGTAGTGTATATATAAAAATTCTAGATGTCGATGAGTGATGCATATGTCATCTAAGAGAAACAAAGAGTCTCATCCTCCTAGTGTGTAATAATTTTAATACAAACTTTATTAAAATGACATAGCCTAATTTGTATGCTATATAAAATATTTATGTTTACATGTGTACAACAAGTTCACCCTCTAAAACAATCAATGTTTTTGGAGAATCGAGTGAAATATCCCAAGTGTCTAATGGATCAACTAAACAAACTTATAGTTCAGCAGGTAATTTTTTTTATTTGTGTATAAGTTTTTTATATAGAAATGACTTAATATTAGATAAATTTTATACGAGGATATTATTTGAATTTAAACCGAATATATTTTTTCCTAAGTTACTAATGCATAACCAACTCCCACATGGAAGATTAATGTGGCACGTAATACTTCTATAATATCTGATTATATTGGTCGAGATTGCAACACTTTATTAGGTTATGTTATTTCTTCCGCCGAAAAATGTTTATTCATTATTTAATATAAACATGTTATTTAGTTAGTAAAATAATGTTGTTGTTATTTTGTTATTGTTTAACAGAGAACACTCCACTATCTAATTTATCACATGAGGTCTTCAACACGAAGTCAAGAGGTTATATACATTTTACTCAGAGTTTTATTAAATACTTTACATGTAATGTGTTAACGAATTTATAATTAGAAAAGTTTATAAATTGATTAAATACCATCACATCCAAGTGGTTACAAAGCTATAGAAGACCCAAGTGCTTCATCGACATCATCTACAATTGTAAATCCTAATTCAAAAAGTATTTAATTAAGTAACAGTTAACTTCTTTAATTGTTGCATTTTTTACGTTGTTTAACAATATTTTACATTTATAGGATGCAATAACACCTACCAAAAACAACAAAAAACTAAATTTGAACCAAAATCTAATAAATGTATTAAAGCGCCAAACCAAGGTATGTCATTTAGTATTTATTAAAACAATATAGGTCCGCATATATTCATTAATACGATTTTGATTTGATTTTGGTATATACAAAATGTTGTTTCTCTAATATTATATGTGAATATTATTCAGGATACTTAGATGATGGAGATAAAACGTTCATCTGTAGTAATTGCAGTACCCGACTTATGTATGGTGAACGTATAGGAAAGAAAAGGAAAAGTACAAATCCTGTTTTTTCAGTTTGGTGTGGCCAAGGGAAGGTGGAATTGCCAATACTAGAGTTACCTCCACAGTTGCTGATGTACTTGCTTACGTCTTCTGATGAGATAGCTCGACATTTTCGTGAAAACATTAGAGCTTTAAATATGATGTTCTCATTCACATCACTTGGAGGGAAAATTAACTATTCAATAAACACAGGCCTTGGTCCATGTGTATTTCAGCTACACGGTGAAAACTACCATCTGATGAGTAGTTTGAGACCTGAAGCTGATAATCAAGCGAAGTTTGGTGAGCTTTATATACATGATACAGAAAACGAGATTTCTAATCGTTTGTCAGCTTTGAGGTTCGTTTCATGTCTTTTTATTCATATTATTATCAGCTGAGAAATATTTGACAATTTAATTTATTTTTTTTTAAATTCTGCTTTCAGCAAAGGCTCCCTGTCTGGTGAGAAGTCTTTAAAGTTAAAACCGGAATTGGTTGAGCTTCTAATGAAAATGTTGGACGAGTTTAATCCATTATGTCAGGCATGGAGGATGGCTAATGATCATTTTACCGAAGGAACTGAGGAGAAGGTTTCTCTAAAGTTAGTTGCAAAACGTGGAAAAGATGGCATAACCCATAACACTCCTACCTGTAGTGAACTTGTTGCTCTTATCGTTGGAGATTGGGATATGAATCTAGACCATAAGGATATAGTTATCGAAGATATTGATGGAAAGCTTCAGAGGATAAGTGAAATACATCCTTCTTACTTGCCTCTTAAATATCCTATGTTATTTCCATATGTCCAGGATGGATTTAGGCTTGACATTCCAACAAAGGACGCAAAAAGTACAAATAGGAAAAGAAAACAAATAACTTTGCGTGAATGGTTTGCTTATCGGATACAAGATAGGGTGGGTGAGTTTCCTATTTTGAAAAGCTTAAGGAGGTTGTATCATCAGCTTTTGGTTGATTTGCTTACAATCATTGAGTCCAACATGATTAATTTTATAAGGTAAAACCAACAGACATTACGATCGTCAAACTTTAAATCATTGGAAGAATGGAATGCAGAACCAAGCAATAATCATGTTTCTAAAAAAGGAGTCCAAGTATATCTACCTGCTTCTTTCATCGGAGGTAAGCGGTATATGCTGCAAAACTACCTAGATACCAAGGCTATATCAAAGCATTTTGGATTTCCTGATCTGTTTATCACTTTCGCGTGTAATCCAAAGTGGCCTGAGATAACTAGATATTTAGAGAGCCACAATATGAAATCCGAAGATAGACTAGACATCATGTGTAGAATATTTAAAATCAAATTGGATTCGTTGGTTGATGATGTGACAAACAAAAATATGTTTGGTGAAGTTGTTTCAGGTAGAAAAACATTTCTGTACTCCGTATACCTTTTTGTTTTTGGTGACAAAACTTGTTTCTGATTGCGAATATAATAATTCTAACTAATAATCTTTTTTTTCGAGCAATGCATACTGTCGATTTTCAAAAACGTGGTCTTCGTCATGCTCACATTCTATTTTTCATGCATAGTAATTGTAAATTTCCAAGTACAGATGACATCGACAAAATCATTTGTGTTGAGATACCTTACAAGAATGAAGAATCAGAATTGTATGAAGTTGTTAAGGACATGATGATACATGGTCTGTGTGGTGCAGTAAATTCGAAAAATCCGTGTATGATTGAAGATTCGTGTTCAAAATTCTTTCCCAAAGATTTCAACGACACTACTAAATTAGACGAAGATGGCTATCCGACGTATAGAAGGAGAAACACTGGTAGGGTTGTTGATAAAGGAAGTGTAGTTGTAGATAACCGTTTTGTTGTCCCATATAACAGAGATCTATCTTTGCGTTATAGAGCTCAATTAATGTTGAATGGTGCAATCAGTCTAGATCTATCAAATATTTATTTAAGTATATAAAAAAGGGACAAGACAAGGTGATGACTACAATTAATAAAAAGAAAACACGAAAGAATTCAGAAGACAAGGAAAAAGATGAGATTGCAGAGTATTTTGAATGCAGGTACATTGGTATTTATTTGTATGTTTATAAATGTATTTATGCTATGTAAACAATTTATCATAGTGCATATATAATTTCTTTATCCGATCAGATATGTATCTCCTTGCGAACCGACCTAGAGAAATCTAGCTATGCCTATACACCATAGTACGACTACCGTACAAAAACTTATCTTTCACCTTGTGAATGAGCAGCTTATCGTATTCAACGAAGATGAAAATGTAGATGATGTTTTGAAAAAGGAATCGATACATCGTTCAATGGTTTTAGCGTGGATGGATTGTAATAAACATTATCATAAAGCAAGAGAACTCACATACATTGAGTTTCCAAAAATTTTTGTGTGGAACGCTCAAGGGAAAGACTGAGCTTCTAGGAAGAAAGGTTTTTCTACTGGAAGATTAAATCATATACCGACATCTCTTGGTGAAGTATTTTTTCTTCGCGTGATGATCACCATAAAAAAGGATCCGAGAAGTTATGAAGAAATAAGGACAGTCAATGGTGTTATCTATCCAACATTTAGAGGAGCATGCTATGCTATGGGTCTTATGGATGATGATCATGAGTATATAGAAGCCATTAAAGAAGCAAGCTATTGGGGAATGACATCTTATATGCGTGTATTATTTGGTATTATGCTTATTTCTGAATCACTTTTGAAACCAGAGGATGTTTGAGAGAAAACATGTGAACTTCTTTCTGAAGATATACTTTACATGTGAAGAGGAATTTTGCGTACATCAACTAAAAACTATTTCCAAATGTTGCGTTTATGTATTATAATTTAATTGAGTCTGTGAGAATCTTGAGTTCATGTTGTGAATACTATTTTATTATTAATTCAGGATTAACTCTTACCCAACAACAGATAAAAAAACTTTGCATTGATTGAGATTGATAATTTCTTGCGCACTAGCGGTACTACGTTGTCAAAATTTCCAAAGATGCCTGTACCGGATGAAAGTCAGATGGATCAAACTATTAATCAGTTGGTAGTAGATGAACTAAATTACGATCGTGAGAAGCTAAGGTCGGTTTTCGATACAATGAAAGATAAGTTAACAGAAGAGCAAAGGGTTGTTTTCAACAACATCATGGATACAGTTGAAAATAATAATGGTGGTGTTTTCTTTGTTTATGGCTTTGGAGGAATTGGGAAAAATTTATTTTGGAAATAGTTTAAGCTGCAATAAGAAGCAGAGGTGAGATTGTGCTTAATGTACCTTCAAGTGGAATTGCATCTCTTCTATTGGAGGGAGGTAGAACAACTCATTCTCGCTTTTCAATACCTCTAAAACCAGATGAGTTCACAACATGATCTATTATTCTTAATAGTCATAAATAATAGCTTATATCTTTGGCAAAACTAATTATATGGGATGAAGCACCCATGATGAGAAAATACTGTTTTGAATTCTTATATCGCAGCTTATGTGACATCATTAAAAATCCAGGCCATTATAAGCCGTTTGGTGGGAAAGTTATGGTTTTTGGTGGTGATTTCAAGCAGATTTTACTTGTTATTACTGGAGGAAGTAGACAAGATATAGTCGGAGCTTCATTGACATCATCTTATCTATGGCGATATTGCAAGGTTTTGAAACTTACGAAAAATATGAGGCTGTTAGCTGATATAAGTGCGCAAGATGCTGAAGACATCAAAGAGTTCTCCCAATGGATCTTAGATACTGGCGATGGTAAAATCAATGAGCCAAATGATGGAGAAGCTAAAATTGTAATTCCTGATGAGTTTTTGATCACTGAAACTTCCAATCCAATAGAATCCATAGTAAGGGCGGTTTAGGGTGATTCGTTGGTTTAATCTGATGATCCTATATTTTTCCAACAACGTGCTATTTTGTGTCCTACAAATGATGATGTTGACATTATCAACAGTTACATGCTTTCGAATTTGCCAAGTTTGCCATTACCATTTAAAAAAATATGTATATAAATAATCGTATAATTTAGTTTTATTACTGATATTCTTAATTGTAATCTATTACAGGTGAAGAAAGAACATATTTGAGTTCAGACAGTATTTACCCTACAGACAAAAATTTCAATGGAAGTACAATATACTCACAGGAGTATCTGAACAATATAAGGGTTTCTGGACTGCTTAACCATATCTTGAGATTAAAGATAGGTGCACATGTTATGTTGTTATGAAATATAGATCCAAAGAACGGTTTGTGTAGCGGAACACGACTTCAGATTTCTCAGATGGCTGATCATGTTCTTGAAGCGATAGTTCTGACAGGAAACAAAAAAATCGTTGGTAAAAAAGTTTTTCTTCCTAGGATTCTTATTTATCTATCTGACATAAGATATCCATTTAAAATGAGACGCAAGCAGTTTCCATTGGCTGTCGCATTTGCAATGACCATAAATAAAAGCCCAGGACAAACGCTAAAACAGGTTGGAGTCAATCTTTCAAAGTCGGTTTTCTCGCATGGACAATTGTACGTTGCTCTATCTAGAGTATCTGTGAAGCATGGATTGAAGATCTTGATAACAGACAAATATGGTATACCTCAAAACCATACTACAAATGTTGTTTTCAAAGAAATTTACAGAAAATTGCCTTAATATTATAATTTATATTTTACAATATTTACCATTGGACTTACATTTTGTGATTTTTTAACCATTTATCTGATAAGCTATAAACAAATAATCGAATTTTTTTGTGATAAAGTTATTACCATGCTATTTCTTTAAAGGTTAATAGTCATCAGTCCATTCATATCATATACAACTTTATCCGTCTATGTCACTTATAAAATTAGTATAAAAAACATCATCTTAAAATCACACAGTTTATTCAAATCTTTAAACCTGCTAAACATTCAAATAAACCATTTGACAACTACGGTATTATATTACATTCAATCTTCCAATTTCTAAGCAAACGCTAAATTAATACATTTTATTACATTTCTTCAAACTCTCTTATATTATAATCCCGCGCTTGGCGCGGGTCAGACTCTAGTTTACAGTATTTCCATTTCAATTTTTTAAAACTCTACAAAAACGATCAATACATATTATTTCATTTACCATTCATGTCTTAAATTGCATAATTTATTAAAACATACACAATCTTAGTATTACATTGTTTACCCAAACTTTTTAAAAATAAAATGTTTAAATGAACCACATTAAAAAGTATGATAACATTAACTACCATAAATTTTTTTAATTACATATTTGTACACCTTTATTACTTAGAAACAAATTCTAATATAATATAATTCTACGCTTGGCGTGGGTCAAAATCTTGTAGTAGCTTAATTCAAATAATGCTTTTTTTTTTTTGTCACCACACAATTATTGTTTAAATCCTTGTATGTGAACCACAAAAGACTTTGTATATGTAATGAAAAAATAATTATATTTTTTATGTTTAAGAGTAATCTAAAAGTTAATATGTTTTTATGCAAGATAATCAACATCATAGTTCGTGTAAGTAGATTTGAATTAATTTCATGTCCAACAAAGAAAAACGTTTTGTATTATTTAGGTATGAGCGTTTGGGTACCTGTTCAGATTCAGTTCTGGTTTATTTTCTGAGCGGGTTGAGTGGGGTATTGACATTCAAACATCAGGTTTTGTGGCTTGAGGTTCATGTCCCATTCGAGGTATTTAGGTCAAGAACCAATTGATATTTCAGACATTTTTATGGTGTTTCAAGTATTTTTGGCTATTTTTCGAAGATTTTCAAGTATTTTTGGATAATTCAAATACTTTTTGAATATTAGATTTAATAATAACAAATATACTTAAGTTTATTATTATAATTTGGATATTTTCGAGTACCTGAAATATTTTAGTCAGATCATGTTCGATTCCAATTCGCTCGGGTTATGTACTACTTTTTGGGTTATGTTCGATTGTTCGGATCTAGATATATGTCCACTCCTATGTTAATATACGATCTCCTTGTTGCTCATCTTTTTTCTCAAACTCATCACAATTTGCAGCGTTACCCATAATCCAAGTTGTTTTATTTTTTTGATCAAGTTTCCGATTGTTAGGGTCCTTTTTATTGAAGGCTATGAACTTTTGTATTATCACAACAAATAAATAATAAAAATACAAAAAATTTAATAATTACAACATGATATGGATTAAGCAATTGAAGAACAATCATAGATAATAATCGATACAGTTACACGAGATCAACCTTTTCGCAATGATAATTTTTAGAAAGAGTATTGCATGCCATCTGAGACAAAAACCAACCTAAAAGTCAAGTATAGAAATCTAGAGATATTTTTCTTTTGTCGTCTGTAGCCTAATGGCAAGTAGTTTCTCTCATTAGAGACAAGTGCATGGTTCGAACCCTAGTTCCGTGAGACGACAGCAGAGGTGGTTTAACCACTGGCTCACTTGCTTCTCTCAATCTAGCGATATATTAGAACAAACAAACAAAAAAAGAGACAAAAGAAAGAACACAAAATATAACACACTATTAATAAGATTCATGCTAGCCGGACCAAAAACCATAAACTCTAAGACCCACCTCGTAGTAGAAGAAGTTTATTAAAATAAGATAAAGACGAAGAGTTTTTTTAGATTATAAATTTTTACAAAAGAAAATAAAAAAGGAGGATTGAATTAAGATAAAAAATAGGAGAGTTTTTTTTGATAAATACCTGATGAGAGAATTTCTTGTCTCTACCGAGATTAAATCCGGACTTAACCGCAAGAGCACGGTGTTCTCTTGAAGTATAGTGACGGGATCGATCGACAAGGAGCAAAATCTAACACATTAAGCTATATAGATTTTATGGTTAAGATAAACCTAATCAAAGTAATGGTTTTGAAAGTTCAATAAGCATAACATGAAAAGAAACCAAAAACAAGAACTAAACAAGCAAGTAAAAGAGACAAGATTTGAGATTTAGAGAAGAAGAAATGCAATTCATAAGCGAAGAAATAGATTAGGCAATCTAAAAGCAACTAAGATACAAGGGTTAGGCAATAATCACATCATTCAAAGACAAGGCAAGAGTCAACTAGTCCATTCCCATGATCCTAGTCCATTCATTAATCACTAATCATACAAATTTCCCGATGATGATTAAGCAACTAATGATCATTAATAACAAGCCATAGAGTCTACAATTCACTTTAATCATCTATTCCCATAGGTTAAGAATGAAAAGAATGTTTAGAGTTCTCTTAAGGATTTTGTCGAACACCTTCCGGGCAAAAAATCCTAAAGGTCTAGATTTGGGTTTGTCAATTCTAATATAGCATTAAGTTACTCTCTAAACATATGAATTTATATGAATCTAACCCTTAGAAATCTTAATCACACCTAGATCTAACCTAATATATCTAACCCATGAATCACTAATCATGGACCTAATTAATGGATGCACATCAAATAAATCCATAATCATGATAAGTAAACAAGAAAAAATAGGAAAGATTAAAACCTTAATTGAAACACAAAGATTCACAAAGGTTTTGTTGGATCCAAAAAAAGCAAAGAGGAAGAAAAACTTTGGTTTTTGACAAGTTTAGAAGAGTATATATACAAATAGGAGTCGGGTCGGGTTGACCCGGGACAAACCGGGTCAAACCCATGGTTTTAAGTGGTAATAGGAGCTGCTGGCGGTCTGGGAAGATAGTGCAGACTGCCAGCCAGAAGGTGCTTGTCCGCAAGCTTTGTTCTATGGGTGGCTGGCGGTCTGGGTTGGTGGTGCAGACCGCCAGCCAGAATGTCTCTGCCCGCCAGCTTTCTTCTTCTTGCATTTTCAATTGCCGTCCGAATGGCGTATTATTTGCATATACTCCTCTTCTCCATTTGTACTTGGCTCTTGATTCTCTTTGTTTCTTCACCATTTAAGCATCAAGAATCCATCATCCTAAGCTCTCAAGTTGATCATCCAAATGTTGTACCTACAAATGCAAAAGAATGCAATGCAAAGTCGAAAATCCTAAACTAGACACAACTTATAAACAACATGAATTCTAACAGTTAAATGCACTATATACAATCTAAATACAACTAAAACGATGATGAAATGAGCTTTAAAATGCATGAAAATCTATTCACATCAACTCCCCCATACTTGCCCTTTGCTTGTCCTCAAGCAAACAACAAAGACCAAACCGAGAAAGAAGTTTGAAGGTGAGGACTCATAATCACAAGGAANCCATACTCATTCCAAGTCATGCTAGTTAGTCTACGTCTAAACCTTCACAAGCAATCTTGTCAAACAATCCTTTAACATTCATTAATGGTTTCATGTGGAATTTTGCTTATGGAAAAGAAATCAAATACCATTTTTCTAGGAGGAAGAAGGCTT
>OVAN01011536.1:3947-14611 GCA_900406275.1 Anastatica hierochuntica | reverse complement strand
TATATATATATATATATATATATATATATATATATATATATATATACCTTTCCCAGGGGCGTATTTCGTCATAGTTCAGAAGAATGTACGTAAGGGCACAGTGAATTTCTTCCTCACTCCCCCACCAAACCTCCTTTACTCGTTAACTAAGCTGACCAATTGCACAAAATATATATGGAACTCCATCCAAGACATATGTTGGTGCAACACCTCCATCATCATATCATCCAGGGCTCTTTTGTGTGTCCTAACTTTTGGGTAAAAGTAGTACGACGTAAAGTGTATTGTCTCTTCCGTTAAACTTCCCACAACAATAGAACCCTCCACTTTTGCAAGATTCTTTGCTTTCCGTATGAGATGTTTCATGAATCATTCAAAAGGGTACATCAACCGAAACTGCACGTCCCCCAAGTTTCGCTTCATGTGGAAGATGTATAGGTAGGTGCTCTATTACATCGAAAAATGATGGTGGGAATATCTCCTCCAAATTTCACAAAATGATGGGAATGTTTTCATCTAGTTAGGCTATTACATTTTCTGTCGACGTCCTTGTGCAAAGATCCCAAAATAACATCCCTAATTCTATCAAAAATCAACATCCATGTATATTAGTATGATCTACTTATATGTTCCAGTCAAGAATTATACATTATAGTGGACGTACCAGCAGTTGCTTCGTGCACATTTGTTGGTAGAAGTTCCGCCAGAGCAAACGGTAGCAGTCATTGCATAAACACATGGTAATCATGAATTTTCATACCTAAGAATTTATCTTGCGCCACACATCGTGAAAGAATTGATACAAACTCATGCGGAAACTTGACTTCAGATGCCACCCATTTGGATAGCGCTGTCTTAGCTTAACTGGATAATTTGAATATAGGGATAGGCGTTTTACCATCTTTGGTAATGTGTAATTCGCTCCTTCAGCATATTTTAGCCAAGTCAAGACGTGATGTGTAACTATCTTTAGTCTTCCTTGCACATTTAGAAGTGTGTTCATGATATTATCCAAAAAGTTCTTCTCGATGTGCATCACATCAAGATTGTGTTGGAGGAAATGATCTTTCCAGTATGTAAGCTCCTAGAAGATACTTTTCTTATGCCAATTATGGTCTTCTAGATAACCATTAGGCATATTAGGCGCAGCATGCCAATTCCCCCCCCCCCTCGAGGAATTATGTATATAATAATCAATTTTATCCTCTACTTGATCACCGATAGATACACTGGTGGAGGCACATGAACATTTTTTTTTCCTAAACAGTCTTCTGTTTCTTCTACACGGGTGGTTCATAGGAAAAAAATAATGGTGACAGTCAAGCCAACTTGTTTTTCTATGATGCTTTAGTTGAAACACATCCGTACGATGTATGCAGTAAGGGCAAGACAACCATCCATGCATTGTCCAACTTCACAACATCCCATACGCACGATAATCACTTATGGTCCACATAAGCACTACACGCATCGTAAAATTCCTTCTCCTCGAACCGTCATACGTGCGAACTCCGGTATGCCACAACTGCTTCAACTCCTCGACTAAAGGCTGTAGAAAAACATCAAGTGATTGTTTTGGACGGTTAGGCCCATGGACTAATATACTGAGAAATAGAAATTCTCTTTGCATACACATCTCTTCTGGGAGGTTATATAGCGTGACAATTACTGGCCACAAAGAATACTTCCTACCTGACATACCAAATGGACTAAATCTATGTGTACATAAACCAAGATAGACATTACCTTTTTATCTAGAAAACTTAGGGTGTACCGAGTTAAATTGTCTTCACGCTTTTACGTCTGATGGGTGGGTGACCTCTCCATATAACTGTGTATGTTCTGCATGCCACCTCAATGATGCTGTTGTCCTTTCCGATTGATATATTCTTTTTATTCTGTCAGTTGTAGGGAGATACCACATCCTCTGGTATGATATCCTCTTCTGACCAATTCCTTGCGGCCTAAATCTTGGCTTTTTGCAAAAATGATATTCTTCGAGAAACTTATCATCATCTTTCCAAAAAATCATACAATTGTCCACACAAACATCAATCGACTCAAATGGCATACCAATTTATCAGAAGGTAGATACTCTTTTAACAAGTCAGTCCAATCATTCCTGCATACATCAGTTAAGTTATGATCTGTTTTAATATTCACCATCCTAGCAGCTAATGGCAATTTAGAGTATCCTTCTTTACATCCAGCATATAATAATTGATTTGTCGTATTTAACATGTCGTAGAACCTTTTAGCATCTAAATTTGGTTCTTCGACTATGTTATCATCATAATATACGAATGCAGCAATATTTGCTTGATGAGGAAATGCGTCTGTAACCATGTCATTAATCTTATCGTGTTGATTATCGTCATGATGATTGTAATTATCAAACTCATATTGATGATCATGCCTATCAGCAGGTTCAACTTTTTCAACTGATTGATGTCTATAATTACTACTACTGTTACTACCAACATTACCCCAATGTCCTTCTATATGTTGAAACCGTATGAAATATCGTGGTGTAAGTCCTCTATCTAACAAATGCTTCCAAACATTTTCAAAAAGAATGCACCGTGTATTCTTGCACTTTCTACATGGATACAACATCTTACCACTTTTGACAGTGATCCATAGATTTGTGGCTTGACGCATGAAAATTTCAGGACCTTCGAGGAACTCTTGAGTCAGCGATCCGTCCCCATCTTTATGCATGTACATCCACTAACGGAATTCGTATAGATCGCCATACATTTTTGTTTTTCCTTTGTGTTTGATGAGAGAAAGAATGTTTGAGGTGTGATTTATGGTGAAAGTGAATGAGGTATTTATAGGAAATTTCATAAATTTTACCATTGAATATACATTGGAATTTAACAATGAATTAACATCGGCATTTTTTGCTACCAACAAACGATAATATAATATTTAATAAACGACTAAATTTTTGGTTGTTAATTATTAGGTACACCTAAAAAAATTGTTTTTTACATGCCATAATATTTGTCTCTAATTCGTTACTAAATACTTGTAAAATATGTCGTTGTAATTTCATTGTTATTTAACGAGAACTTAATGATGGTTTCCAAAATAAATGCAAATCGCCGCGTCATCTTCGTTAAACACCAAGATTTTAACGAAGATATCTTTCGCCGTTAATTTACGACTATGTTACGAAGAAAATATTTTTCGTCGTTAAATCATCGTTACTTAGTAGCTAATTAACGACAATGTTATTTTCGTCGCAAAATTTCGTTGTTAATCGCACAGTTTCTTGTAGTGTGTGTCTCCGTTAAGCCAAAGTTGTGAGATCGTCTCTGCCAGCCAGTTGCTCATGTTTTTCTAGTTGTATTTGATGGTGTTAAGCTAGCATGAAAAAAGTTTTTGGCTTAGATTTCTCTTGAGGTGCTCTGCTTGTGGTCTTTTTCCTTTTGATCAAAATTTTTAGCCTTTGAATGTAGGTTAAGAATGGCTGGGCCTTGATCAGATAAATTGAAAGATTCAAAATAATCTCCACTCAGGTTGAAATACACCTTAGCCTTGATTGAAAGTAATGCTCCTTCTCAAATTCGTTTAATGTCCAATTTCTTGAAAAATCATCTCCATAGACTTGCCTTTGAGTCTTATGGTCTCTAAGGGTCGTTCTGCACTAGAACTTCTCTTGAAAACCATTATAAAGTACTCGTAAAATTTGGTCAATTGTTTTCTTGGCGAAAATGGTTTGGCTTTGTTGCACAAAATGTTTAGTTTGAGAATTACTATGGCTCCAAGTGTGTGATTGCATCCATGAATGATCCAACCTTGAAAACATCATGATTTGATGCATATAACATTATTTGGTTGCTGGTTAGTGAAGAACAAACCACTAAGCTTAGCTCTTAAAGCTTCAATTGATTGAGGATTATGGTCATCTCTTCCCTGCATCAATTTGTGAAGTGTTGGATATCTCCCATTCTATTGTTGATTTCATCTGTTTTGTTGTGAAATCATCACTTTTGCCTTCTAGCTTCATGTTCTTCATAAGAAGATTATTGTAGACCATTTTTACTATGAAACAAACGTCCACAATGTATTGAGTATCAGTCTTCTCAACCTATGGACGTGCTCCACTTGATACACAAATCTTCTTCCTATTAATGCCACATTCAAACTTAATTTTTTCCAGTTTCTTCGGTTTTGATGATCTTCTTCGGATTGTGATGGAGTTCTTCCTTAATAGGCTTGTCCACTCCAGTTAGAGAGTCTTCAAACGTCTGTAGTTTAGCTTCAAGCACTCAAAACTCCTCACTTAGATAAAAATATATGTTGTCAAGCTCCGTTTTGAATGTTTGCTCCGCTTCTCTTCGATCTTCGAAGAATTACACCATCATTTCTTTAAGTAGAAAATTTTGAGGCTCCAATGGCTTGTGATGACGAGGAGGGGTATGACGTGGTTGGCCAGAGGTATGTTGGTGATTTGATGTCAAGTTTCATATGGTAAAAATTACCGAAATTTTTTATTTTCGATTGCTCTAGTGATCTCTTTGAGGTGCTGCTCTTCTTGGTTGGACTTTGTGATGATTTCCAGCAATATTTGAGTCTAGAAAACCTACAAAAATGGTTGACCTAAGGTGTGATCTTTTCCTTTTCAAAAGCTTTATGAGTGTGAAATCTTGGCTCTTGAAGATCTCTTCATGGTCAACTATCTTAGGTTGTGACTCGTTCTTCCTTGATTCAAATTTTATGTTGTTCATAAGGGGCTGGAGCTAATTAAAACTTAGCCATGTTGAGCATGTGTTCCTATTTTCACTTTGGTTTTCCTGAAAAATCAAACAGAAAAAGTTAAAAGGTTAGTTGTATCTAACTAATTCTAATCTAAAAAGGAAAAGTTATAATCCTAATCTAAAAGATAAAACCTAATGAGCATGAAATTGTTAGTAATCATAATCTAAATATAAGTGTTAGTATTCTAAATAAATCTACAAACAAAAATCTATGTTCTTAATGTAAGTAGAAAAAAATGAATTCCTTGTTATAATGAAAACCGAATTCACAAACAAAAACCAAAGAAAACAAATTTCCTAGACTAGATCTAAATCCTCAGGCAAATACTAGTGTTCCCTCGAAATGGTGCCAAAATCTTGATATGGGTCAAGTTTTACTCCATCTAAAACTTAGTTGCAAGTATACAACATTCGCAGTACTACTTAGGGATCGAATCCGTAGGGACTAGAGTTCTACATTTAGGACTCATATGACTTCAGACTAAGCTAAGATAAAAATATTTAGGGGTTTATTTGGTTTTTATGATGTTTTAATAATGCATAACGAAATCTTATTCTATATGCTAATTAACAAAGGATAGATCAATGAAATAATATGTATCAAATCACAAAAAGTATAAGTAAGCAAGCAGGAATTAAAACTTGGCCAGGGCATAATGTTTCTATTTAAAACACAAACACGAAAGTAAATCTTCTCCACTTTCAAGGTTCAGGATTCTATACACTTAACAACCGAAGGACTCGACTTTTGCACAATTCTTACACCAGAAGTGTATGCATAATTTTGGACAAGGCTGCTTGTTCATGATACTAAATCAATCCACTTTTGTTGGCTATTTATAAAGGCTCCTCAAATACTAGTTCCAGCAGTATGTCAAACTTATGGAATGCATACTAACTTAAGATATATTTGCGAACTGGCCTAACAAGCAAATAACATTATGGCACAAACAAATATGATAACATTAATGATAAAGCCTAATCGTTTAGCAATCATATTCAAGCAAGTTCGCGGTTCGCGGTCGATATTCTATGTCGTATTTGCTGAGCTCGATGGCCCATTTAGCGAGGCGTCCATATTGGTTGGAGCTATGTAGTATTGAGCGTAAAGGCTTGGATGTCATTATGACGATCGAGTGTGACTGGAAGTATGGCCGGAGCTTTCTAGCTGCCGTAACTATTGCCAAAGCTAGCTTCTCCATAGCCGAATATCGTGTTTTGGCGTCTATCAAACTTTTACTGGTGTAGTAAACAAGTTTATGTTCGTTCCGCTATTCTCTTATTAGCACTCCGCTAACAGCGGCCGGGGAAACGACAATATAGAGGTACAAAGGTTCCCCCTCAACAGGCTTGGAAAGTACCGGAGGTTCGGAAAGGTAGGCCTGAGGTTTTTTGAAGGCTTCTCCGCATTCATCGTCCCATCGAAACTTTTTGTTGTTTCGCAGGAGTTTGTAGAATTGAAGACATTTGTCAGTTGATCGAGAAATGAATCGGTTCAGAGCTGTGATTCATCCGATTAACCTTTGCACTTCCCTGGTTGTTCTTGGTGATGGCATTTCCAGGATGGTGGCTATCTTATTCGGGTTAGCTTCGATTCCTCAGTCGCTTATGAGGTACCTGAGGAATTCTCCAGATGGTACCCCGAAGGTGCATTTAGCGGGGTTAAGTTTCATATCATACCTATTGAGGATATCAAAGCATTCTTTAAGGTGGTTGACATGATCATCTCCATTGGAGGATTTGACCAGCATGTCATCTATGTAGACCTCCATCGTTTTTCCAAGTTGCTTGGCAAACATTTTGTTCACGAGTCTTTGGTAGGTGGCTCCGGCTTTTTTTCATCCCAAAGGGCATGACTTTATAAAAGGAGGTTCCTCGTTCCGTTATAAAGGCGGTTTTTTCTTGATCCTCAAGATCCATCATTATTTGATTATATCCTGAGAAAAAATCCATGAAGGACAAAAGTTGATGTCCTGTGGTTGCTTAAACTAAGCGATCGATATGACGTAATGGGAAGCGGTGTTTAGGACATGCTTTGTTCAGGTCAGTGAAGTCCACACATGTTCTCCATTTCCCATTTTTGTTTTTGAAAACTACTGGACTGGGTAGCCAATCGGGGTAATGGACCACTCGAATTGCGTATGCTTTCATTAATCGGTCGATGTCAATGGTAACAGCTTGGGCCTTTTCATGGCCAAGCTTGTGTTGCTTCTGCTTTATGGGTTTGAATGTCGGGTCTATGTTGAGCATGTGTGTAGTTATCCATGGATCGATACCATTCATGTCGCTAGTGCACCATGCAAAGGTTTCGACGTTATCTTTAAGGAAGCAAATGAGTTTATCTTTGATTTGGGAGGGTAGTTCTGATCCAACACGAACGCATTTTCGTGGCTAGCTTCGTCGATTAAAACTTGCTCGGTGAGGTTTCGTGGGGGACCTCGGGTGTATTGCTGCATCACTTGCTGCTCCCGAATCTGTTATTGCTACTGGGCGGACTCCTTGATAATTTGGAAGCCTCCCAGATAGCAAACTCTAGATATTTTCTAGCTACCATGGACTGTAGCTACCCCATCGGGGGTTGGGAATTTTACACATTGATGGTATGTCGATGCGACTGTCCTCATCTTATGAATCCATGGTCTCGTCATAAGGCTTGGTCCATGGGGTTTTGCTTGCTGTAATAATAGGCTTTTCCTGTTGTGTTTCCTCAACAGCGTAGGAATGTTCCCCTTGAGTTTGATTATTCCGGAAGTTACCCTTCTTATGAGGTCCCATTCCCTCTTGGGAATCAACCTTTGAAGGGTTCTGAGGCTTTTTATGGATTTTATCCATAGCGGCGATTTCTTCCTCCAGGGTGATGAATCGAGATGCTCTATGTAACGCATCATCAATTGTCGGAGGAGGATTGATCGTTAGCTCAGACCAAAACTCGGTTCGATACCAGAGACCTCGTCGGAGGGCCTCGATAGCTACCTGGTCATTAGGATTCGAGAGCTTAGTTCTAACTGCCCTGAATTTGTCTATGTAGACTCGCAGGGTATCTCCAACTCCTTGCCTGATCTTCCAGAGATCTGCTTCAAAAGCCTGTTTTCTGATGTGAGGTAAATACTGCTTAATGAAGGCATTAGATAACTCGTCGAAGCTATCTATCGAATTCGGCTCGAGACCGGAAAACCATTCGAGAGCTGCTCCCGTTCGATTTTCCGTGAAGGTCTGGTAGTAGCCTGCCTCGCACTCCTCACGAGTAAATTGGGCTTTAAAATAGCTAACATGAAAGCTCTTAGATGAGCCTTGGGATTAGAAGTCCCGTCATACTCGGGAATCCGAAGATTCCATGTATCTCTGATATAGGAATTCGCGATTCTATTAGTTAATGGGGTGCCTCGGGTTTCCTCTATTGTGCTTTCAATTTCGGGGGCGGAGCTGGTGGCCTTCTGGACCTGAGCGTTTAGCCTTTGGAGGGTTGCATGAGTTCTCTCCATGTACCTCCGGATTGCTGATGTGTATATATTTTCATGCATAATTAGGTTCATTTTAGCTTAGTTTCATCCACTTTTAGGTTGTATATATGACATTTAAGTCCTAGAGTGCATTAGTTTAAGTCTAGAGTCTAGTTTAGGAACATTTTGCCTTTGCATGCATTTTCTTTGCATTTTGTAGATGCAATTATGGATGGATCTATGGAGGCTCTAGGGATGGATTCAAGGTAGATTTGGAGCTAAGAAATCAAGGAAAAAAGGAGCGAAAGACTATGCAAGAGTTGAGGATCAATAAGGCCTCAAAGAGGAGCAAGAAGCCATCATAACTGCTAAAGGGAAGCTCCCATCGACCTTGAGGTCGATGGCCAGCTACCTAAGGTCGATGGCTGCCTACCTTTCCAGCAACCAAGACCTTAGCTGCCAAAGGGAAGCTCCCATCGACTTGAGGCATGCTCCCATCGACCTTGGAGGTCGATCGCTGACAACCTTTGTCGAAAATGCCCTTATTTTAGGGCTTGCTCCACTCTCTCTTTAGTATAAATACCTCCTTATGTTCCAAGAACAAGAAGACACTTTGATATAACTTTGAAACCTCTTTTTAGACATTTTGAGACACTTGTTTTGAGATCTAAAAAACCTTGTAATAACTCTTTGTTTGTTTGAGTGATTTGGATATTATCTCTCTATCTTTCTCTCTAGATCTATTCTTCTAAACCATGGGAGCTCAAAGACTCATTTTATGTCTTTGGATTTGCATGAGATTTAGTGAGTAGATCCTTCTTGGATCTTGATATTTGGTATGATAGGGTTAGATCTAGGGTTGTAATGGATGTTTAGGCTAGATCTTGACATAGATTTCTACTAGATCTAGTTTAGTTCTTCAAAGATTATTGCTTGCTTTAAGACGCCTAGAAAGTGTTCGATTATATTCTTGAGAGAACTAGATCTATGTCTTTCACTTGAGCCTATGAGAGTGGATGTTACCTAGGTGTTAGATGGCTAAAAGGGCTTAAGTTAGACTATTACATGCATGCGTAGATGGGCAACAAACGAGAGTTGAGTCTTGTAGTGTGTATAGGTGAATATATCTCCGTCACGAGAGTGGGTTGATCGATTATTAAGGGACCCTTGATCTAGGAATAGCTTCGATCCTCTAATAAAGCCTTACCCAAGTCCATTACTTCCTTAGATTGAACCCGAACCCATAACCATTGTCTCAAGATCCTATCTTTCTTTTGATTTGATCCAAGTTTACTCTTTGCTTTCATGCTATTTTGTTATTGCTTTCTTGATTGCACAATCACCATGGTTACCTTCACTTTCGATTAGGTTTAGTAGAGACCCATGACAATCTCTTATTAGATTGCCTTCTAGACTAGGATCTTTAGCATAATCTCCTTGTTTAGGTTCTACTAATCTACGCCTCTAAATCCTTGGACGACCCTAAAATATTATAATTGACCCCGTTCTCTTGCGGGATTGAGCGTAGGGTATTAGGTTTTATAAATACTAAACTTTGGCACCGAGAAAACCTCTACGTCAAGTTTTCGCGCCGTTGCCGTTGGATTTAGACTTTAGCTAGAATCTTCAAAGAGATTTCTAGGATTCAAGGATTAGGATTTTATCTGTTTGCTTATTTTATCTAACTTTCTTACTTTCTTTTGTTGATTTTCTTTGATTTGTGAAGGTACATGATAACAAAATCATGAAGTGAGCCAAATACAAGACTTCTTAATACCAATCCAACAATCATTGAAAGGCAACACTCAAAAAAAAGAAGAGCTAAAGAGAGACAAGCCCATCTAAGAAGGTTGGATATGAATCAAGAGGTTGAACAAGAAAATCCTCCACATATGGAGAATCCTCAAGAACGAATTCCCCCTCTCAATCAAGGGAATTTCGTGGGACAAGAACACCAAGGAAACCGTCCATTACACCTCCCGAGAGAAGAACCGAGGATTGGAGAAGGAGATGAGCCATTTACTAATGGTGAAAGGATGGGCATAAGACCACCACCAATCCGAAACAACAATTTCGAAATCAAGTCAAGCTTGGTCAATATGGTGCAAAATGCAAGATTCATTGGCCTTGAATTAGAGAACCCTCTTGAGCACTTAGAAAACTTTGAAAGGTTGACCGGAACGGTGAAAATCAATGGAGTGCCGGAGGACATCATCAAGTTGACCTTCTTTCCATTCTCTTTAGGAGACAAGGCATCTCAATGGGAGAAAGGAGTTGTGACCTTTTCTATCACAACATGGGACGATTGTAAGAGGAGATTCTTGGCTAAGTTCTTCTCACCCCAAAGGACGACAAAGATTAGGAACGAGATTTCCACCATTAAGAAAGGAGGAATGGAGTCACTCTATGAAGCTTGGGAGCGCTTCAACGGATATATAAGGAGTTGTCCTCACCA
>OVAN01011535.1:0-14613 GCA_900406275.1 Anastatica hierochuntica | reverse complement strand
CAATCCGAAACCTTCTACATGTTCCAGTGTCTTTGACCAATGCTTATAACAGAGGCACCATTGAGTTTTGCTGTCAATCGAAAGAGGAAAAAAATGGGATTAGGGTTCGACATTTTTTCTTCCTTGCCAAAGTGTTGTTGTCGTTATGTGCAATGGAGAAGAGGAAGAGAAGTGAAGGAGATAGGCCCAAGGTGGAGATTGTAAATTTAGTGGGCTCAATCTTAGTTCTATAGTTAAATTAACATGGGTTTGATAAAAACTGATCCAAGAACCTTATTTGTATCTCCAAATTAGAAAAGGAAATAGGGTAAGTAAAAGATTCAAGATGAAAAACGGTGTGAAGAATATGCTTCAAGATCAAGCGAGATCAAGTTGCAACCAAGGTTAGCGAAAGAAGCCTTTAGAGCTTTATCTTCGTGGTGAAGACACCTAGATATCAGTTTCAGGTATTAACAACTAAAGTGGAATCCAAGATGGGATCAAGAATGCAAAGGAAAGTGTTTCATTGAGAAAGAAGAATAAGTTAGGTTCTCGAACAAGTATGGTTCTGGGACAAGTTAGTTGCATTGAGTAAAGGTTGAAGATTCATGTTGATCTCCAAGTGAAGATGCTAGTGCCAGAGATAGGTACAGTTTGCACACGAGTGATGCGATGGAAAATATGCCAGTGCCAAAGATAGGTGGAGTTTGCACACAGTGATGTGATGCAAAATATGCTAGTGCCAAAGATAGGTGGAGTTTGCATACGAGTGATGTGATGCAAAATAATATTACAGTAAGGAAGCCACTTCAAAGATCTTGTCACAAGGAACGGACATGTGACAATGTTGTGGATTTGAGACGAGTTTAAAGAAGTCGAAAGAAGATTTTGAACATAAGTGGAGCAAAGATACTTGTGCCGATAGTCTCCTATCCAGGTGGAGTTAGGCGGCAGGTTCTGCTGAGAATAGCAGCGGTACAAAGTGATGCTCAAGGTGATTTTTTCAAGTTCAATATAGTCATAAGAAGTAAGTCAAAGTCTCTTTCGAGGAATGAAACATGAGTGACTCATATGTTTTTTGAAGCTGATTCAAGAGGAGTTGTTTGTTAGTAAATTTTAGTGAATCAAGATCTTTGAATGGAGTTGTGTAGAAAGTCTATCTAGAAGAGATGATAGCTTGATGGCGTGTTGTGTTAGAAATAACAGCAATACATGAGGAGTTTAAGGCTTATATGTTTTATCAAAGAATCAAGGATTGTTTCAGGATGGAAACATGTATGGTTCAAGGTTCGCTACTATAATTCAGGTTCTTTGATTCAAGACTCAATGCACATGAGTGGAATAAAAGAACATCAGAAGGAATCAAGTTGTAAAGGGACAAAAGACTGAGGAATCAAGATATCAATGGTGTACTAGAAGTTTAATGCCAACTGTAAAATCAAGAGTTAAAGGTTCTAAACGGCAACTCACAATAAGGAGATTTCACGTTGGGATTAAGGTCGAGATTCCAAAAGAAGATATCAAGAAGAAGAACAAAAGAAGGGAGGATTATGTAAGTGTCAATAGTTATCTGAATCCGAAGGTGGAGAATGTGAGTTATCGGACTTCGGTCATCTCAAGATTTGAGCCAAGTTATGGTTTCCTAATTGAAAAAAGGAAATTCCTTATACTATAAGGAAAAGGAAATATAAAGATTATAAATATAAGAGTCTAGCCTAGAGAAATCTTTAATCCCAAATTATGAGGGTTCCGAACACTTTAGAGGTGGCTCGTAAAGCTAGAGAGAGAATAAAAGTTTTCTATGGAGAATCGTTGAGTTTCTTCTTCCTTAATTCATTATGTGAGAGAGAGATTAATCTGTAAACCACATCGGAGGTGTTTTCCGATTTCTCATATAATATATTGAGAGGACAGACTCTCTCCAGACAAAGCGGTTCGAGACCGTGAACTGGGTAAACAATCTTTGTGTATTTAGATTTGTGAATTAACAAATATATTGGGACAAGATTTAAGAACTAAATCCCAAAAAATCCTAATCTAGTTACATATAATATGCGTCAACAGTAGGAAGTTAAACTACTTCAGCTTTTCTCATTTCTAATACAAATTATGTTTGACATATTATAGCATCATACTACCATACACATTAATTTCGGTTTGTAATGTTACGAACTTACACCGAAACCTAAAGCCTCGAGGATTTGAATTGGATCAAGTTCAATATCCGTTTCTTCAACTTTACCCCAATCAATATATTTCTCTACTGGATCAATCTCATCTTCACGAGAAGTTGTGTCTTGAATTCGGCTAATACTAGTACTTGAGTTTTGTAATGCATTGAGCTGGGCTTTAACGACTTCAAGAGTATTGTATGGGGGATATGAATTGTACATATGATGTGGAATATATGCTTGTCTTGATTGTGTCTTCTTCGGAAAACGATTTGTGATGTTTAAAGAGTCCTGGAAACAAAAAAAAAAAACAATTATCGCTTACTTTTTAACAAATATGCGATTTGCTATATATATGTGTGTACTTTAAAACTTGGTGTGGTGAAGCAACCGTAGGTATTACCGTGGTAGGCACATTGTGATAGGAGTCGTGAATGAGACATCTTTCACCGTAATTGAGATGAAGTGGTTGATGAGTTGATGATCCAGGCATGGATTGTTGCAAAATAATCATATGCGGATTGATGCAACCTTGAGCATCACACAGAGATAGACAAGCCATATTGTTGTTGCAAAGGTTTTCAATGGAATTAGTGGTAGTTTGTGGAATGATAGTAGGTTGTTCAGAAGTCATACTTGTCTTTAAATATTGCGTCTCCAACATATTACTTTGATTTTCTATTGCGAGAGCCATTTGCATTCTTTCTGCCTCACGACATCTTTGTAAATATAAGTCGTGCTACGATATTAAAAAAGAAAATCTAATCTCACACACACACACACAAATATATATCTATAATGAAAATAATTTTAATAAATATACCTCAATGCGCATATATAATGATCCTTGGACCTCTTTTTCTTTCTTTGGTTTCACGGTTCTCACAATTTTAGAGTTTCTACTCAATTTAATGCAAACCATGTTCAAAACTCTCTTCCGTAAAAAAAAACATGGTGAATTTGTTATAGAGTCAATAATGTTATCCTACTATTATAAGTAAAATATTTTTCCTTACACTTTTACTTGTGGGCGAGGTTCATTTGATGATGCATATGTTCTCGTAACGCCTCGAGCAGTTTTAAAACCTTAGAAACAACATAGAATATAATCGTTTAGTTTTTCTTGGATATTTGTTAGAAAAATTATAATATAAAGGATTAATTAAATTGTGACAAAAAAAAAGGATTAATTAAATAAATAAATGGAGTACAAATAAAATAATAAAAATATTAAGGAAAATATACTGTCTTTAATTTTTTTAAAATCATATCTTAAAAAGAGACAATAACGACACGCATAAAATAAATATCAACTTTATAGTCTGAAAATGTGATGATATGATTTTTCTATGTCAGATCAATATGATAAAATATAGATATAAATTTCAGAAAATTAATTGTAAAATTAGATATTTAATTAGTTTATTTGNGGGGGGGGGGGGGGGGGGGGGGGGGGTTTAGACGTTCTTCATGGAGAATAACAAGATCAAGGAAGTTAATGGTTTTGGAATGAGATAATCAAAAAGACTTAGAGATATGTAAATGATTTCTTTAGTGATCTCAGAGAATCGAGTATAATGTGTGTATTTGCATCAAAGCTTTCGGATTTTCGGATCCTTGAATTAAGATTTTTCCCTTTGTATTTATAGTTTTCGAATAAGGGTTTCCATTTATTTTATGGATAACTCATATATTCAAGTTTATCATACAAAATGAATATTTTTCAAGATTCAATAAGGCATTTGTCCTTATCTCTTAAGATCTTAGACCGACTTAGGGGATATCCACACTACATCGACGATGGCCTCGACTTGGAGATGATGTCCTTGGCTACGCCCTTGGTTAGCACCTAAAACTAAGGGATTTATTTATGTCTCCTTAGCCTAGGCTATGGCCGGAATCTAAGGGAATAAAATTACTCCCAACAGTTGCTCCCCCCACTCTTCATTTTCCACATGTGAAATTTGAAGAGTAGATCCTGTCTTACGAGTTTTCGGTTCATACCTTAGTTTTGGGATCGACTTTGTGAAAGTAATAAAAATAAGAAAAGCTCCTGCGATGACTTCCGATTTTGTGGCTTCATTCTTGGTGAGTTTCATTAGCGCTTGGTGGGCCGCATCTTTTTGATGAACTCTTGGGCTCGAACTTCATGGCGTAATCTGGGCTCCTCTTTTTGCTTTTGCCTCATAACTGCTAGGGTTTCCATAGGCGGAAAAGTGATGAGTCTTGGTCATTTCACTTTTTCGCTTGCCTTCCCAAAGTCAGATTAGGGTTTTCTCTCGAGAGGCCACCACTTCCTCTGCTTTTTCGGGTAAGTCATGGGCACATTTCTGGTAGATTTGGCTTTCATTTACCCTTAGTAGCGATTGTACTAAGGCGATGGAAGTAGATCTTTGATTTTGACTTAGAGATTTCACCGTTGATGATCTTTTCCGTAGATCTTTGAGCGGTTTTCTGACCATTTCTCCTTTGACTCTATAGATCTCTAATGGTTTCCATCGCTTGCGTCTCTGCCGCTTCAACTTCTAGAACTAAGGTAACATTTCTTCTCTGATCTCCATGGCGGCTCGTCGTGCTTCAACCATCTGATCTCTTTGACAACCTTGTAGAGATCGGTAAAGTTTTAGTTTTTAGCATCTCGTCATCCATTTTTATAGACATGCAACCCGTTCTTCCTTCTGGCTTGCAGGTCCGAGATGAGATCGTCAAAGGATCGACTTCAAACTTTCTTAGGAGTCTCTTGGGCTTACCCAGTTTCGTTGATCACCTCTGGATTTCTTTCGTGGTCCAAGGGTGGAGATCACGTCAGGTCAAGGAATCAGGGCCAACGCTTAACGTCGATCTCTCCATGGTGCTTTAGATTTGGCTTGAAGATGTCCATCGTCTGCGGTGACGGTGTGACAACCCTTGGGATCTTCCATCGTGCTAGGAAACAATGGCCGACCATTGCCTTGGCTGATGCCGTGGCCATCCGCATGGAATTCCACCTTTATGATCTCCTCCTCCCGTGTTGGACACCCTTGGCGCTTCCCTTGGTGTCCATGACAGGGACTGATGGGACGAGGATGGCCCTCCAAGTTAAGGATGAGCTATGTATGCATCAGAAACAATGGTCGGAAGACTATGGAACCCTTAGTATGGTCGTCTGGCCATCTTGGACCATTGTGTTCACAACAACCACAATGGACGGGCTTGGGTCTCCTTGGACTCTTCGGAGTCTATTGCCGCCATGGGAATAGAAGAACTCGAGTCTTCTCCAGGTTTTGGGTGAGTCTCCACCTTAGGTGCCTCTCCCCGGTCCTTGGCCCTGCTACTTATAATCAGGTCTGATCTTATCTACTATACGGATACTTGATGTGATTCCATGGTGCATATCCACCCTTTGTCGATAGACACTCTGGGTCCAAGAAAAGGAGGCATCCTCGACTTAAGTAGTAGTATGGTCATGTCGTTAGCTTTAGGTCATGCGGGTTCCAGGATATTTCATGGATTCTCACCTTAGCTTAGTCGTTGGAGATGTATCAATGAGACTAAATTTGATAGCTTTCATTCTTTTGAGAAGACGCTTTATAATACTTAGTTTGCCATCATTCTTTTATAAAGAATCTTCTGATGATGTAATAAAATCCAGGGATTCCTTCGCCTTCTGTTTTATTTATCATCCAAATTTATCGCCATGACATTCTATCGTATATGACTTGGCTTCCACTCCCTCAACCTATTCTTTGCCTTAGCCTTGGCTTTAGGCTGTCGGAATTTCACTGGCTCCCGAGGTAGTCATCGTCTTTTCGAACGCAAGATATCTATACCTTTTGTGTGACCTTTTCTTCGTCATCTTAAGGGTACATAGTAATCACCTTTTTGCAAGGATGTCATTCGCACCGGTGGAGGCCATGACATACCTTGCTATTTCTTCAAGTCGCAAAAGTCCTGATACCCTCGACGGCTTTTTATTTAAGGCCACAGAAATCAGCAAACGCCATCTTGACTTGTAAGCGTTGGTTTCGTCCAGCGTTGTATTTACTCTATGTGGGTTTCTTGACGGGTGTTGAACTTTTTTTTGGATATTCGCGCCTAGGAGATTGTCTCTAGGTTGATCAACTCTTGTGAGTTTGAGCTTCGAAACCTTCTACCTTGACGAACCGCTGGGCCTTTCATCCCACCTCCTACTTGGTTCCTTCTTATTGCTCTTCACTCCTTGGACCTCCTTATTATTTGGTCATCTTCTAAGTGTATTATCTTGGTAGAATTTCTCTATCGAGTAGATGTCGAATCAATATTATGGCCTTGGTGAACTACAACAAAGGCCGTCGCAATGAATGGGTTTGCGCTGGTTGCACTAGATTATCTTCATACTCCTTTCTGATGGTATAGATTGCGGATTTTGTATCTGTTTTGTTTGATCCTATCAGTTCTATGGTAGAGGTTAGCTCCTCGTGTTCTCCTTAGAGTTTTAGGGCTCTCTTGCTCTCTGGACATGACATCCGAATTTGTGGGGCTCTCAACCTCGGTTGGCTGAAGTACTTTGATCTGTTGGTTATGGCCGCTCCATTGGGGCCTAGATATCCATAGCTTTGGTAGGTCCACGATCTTTCATCGTTGAAGCTGCATTCAAAGAAAAGGTGGGGCACATGACCCTTGGTGGACCATGGTCTATGGGGCATTAGATTTACAAATTTTTGAATTTGATATCTAAGCTCAGGGGCACATGGCCTAGACAACAATGGGTTCGTGGTGGTCTTAACCATGAGTTGGGGCCTCAAGCCCTTGGTGATCTAAGTTCCCCTGCTAACTTTACGTCGTATGAGTCGCGAATTCATAAGCGTTTAGTTAACAAGCCTTAGTCTTGATTGGGATCTATGTTTTAATACATGAGATCGGTGGGCACACCTGCCTTTGGGCACAAGACCTCTTTTGACATTTAGTCCCTGGCCCAAAGCCTTATTGACACTGTACGTCAGAGTTTTTTCTAGCTTTATTGTGACCGACCGATTTTAAGTTTTTCTATGAGCTGCGTACTAGGATGGACAAGGGTGCACATATCTATTAGTTTTGGTAACTCATAGTTTTGATGCATTGCATCCACCATCGTTAGGATCTGGTCCGCATTTCGCCACAACCTTTCAACCATGGTTTTTGGGAACTCATCCGCATTCCGCCATGACCTTTCCGCCATGGTTTTTAGGATTTGGTCCGCATTAGATGGACTATAATTAGGAGCCCGTCCGCATTCTGCCATGACCTATCGGCCATGGATTTTAGGATCTCGTCCGCATTATATGATTTTTTTTTTTTGGTACAAGGCCTTATAAGGAGTTTTTTTTAAAGATGTTATATCTTTTTCCAAAGGAAATCATTTTTCTTTTCTTTCAAGAATGTATTTCAAGATCCGCAGAAATGCCTGCGAAGAAATAATAAGAAAAACGATGGCCATCTCATGGCTGAGAAGAAATGTCGAGGCTTGGGCCAAGGCCTTTTTGCCAAGAATCGGTATTCCAGCTGTGGATGGCACTCTAGCTGTTGCATTATTTCGTACCCCCGTGCTCCCGTCAGGCTCGTCTTTTTCCTGTGGCCTTGCCCCCTGACCAATATACGACAATATTCTTTAAGGGCTGCTTTCTTCGTGCAGCGGCTCAGCAGAGATCTCCATGGCGGTGACCATCGAGCGGGGCTTTGGAGCAATGGCTCTGAGGGTCGTCTGGTAAAATGAGCGGGCACGTTCCTGATCTCCTCCAGTTTCTCTTATTCCCCAGGGTATTGGGAATTTCAAGTATTGATGACGAGTTGATGGAACAGCCTTCATATCATTTATCTACGGCCTCCCCACTATAGTGTTGTACGCCGAGAAGCAATCTATGATGAGGAACTTGGTCCTTTGGTTGACACCTCCAGCGTATACCGGTAGGATTACTTCTCCCATGGTCTGCTTTACTTCGCCACTGAATTCGACTAGAGAAGTGGACTTTCTGGTGACCTCTTCCTCGTTTAGTCACAAGCCTTCAAATGCATTGGTAAAGATGATGTTAGTTGAGCTGTCATTGTCGACGAGAATTCGCCTCATGAGGTAGTTCGCAACTTTCAATGATATCACTAGGGCATCATGGTGCGGAGTTAGCACTTATCCTCTGGTATCAGTGGTGAAGCTTATTAAGCGAGGGCCATCTTCGCGCTCTCTGCTAACCGCCATGACATCTACTCCATGGTTTATCTTGGCAGCACGAGTGCTTCTCTTGGCAGCAGAGATTGTCACCCTGCTTACCTCCGATCCTCTAGTAATGAAGTTGACATCATAACCGTGCCTTGGCGAATGAGGCCTTGCCCTCATGGGAATGTCATTTTTGGTCTGTTCATGAATGAGTGTCCTTCCTCTTTCTTAGAGGAACTCTCGTATGTATCCCTTTTTGAGCAACTCATTCACTTCGAGCCTTAGCTGGAGGCAATCCTCCGTTAGGTGACCATGGTCGTGGTGAAAACCACACCACTTAGACGTGTCTCTCTTGTGCTGAGGGGCGCACATCTTTACAGGCCATTTGACATTTCTGGACATACGTCCCAACTCAGTCTTTATCTCAGCCGGAGATATCAACATGCTGGACATGTCGGGCCAGGTCATGGGCACGTACTTCTCATGCTCCACTTTTTCCAAGGGCTTTGGCCATCCTCTGGACCCACCCTTGGTGGAGTTCTCGGGTCTAGACATAGCGTTGGGATTATCGTCCCTGGCAGCCTTGGAGTGACCATGGCCTTTGGGATGATTTCTCTGCGTCAGTTGGGCCCTTATAAGTTGGGTCTTCCTCCCATTTAATTTGGGTCCAGGTGCTGGAGAGTACGTCCTTCATAGTGTGGAAGGGGTACTTGGTGAGATCCTTGTATAGGTCGCCATCATGCAGCAGCCTTTGCCTAAAGGCTGAGATGGCCGTGGAGGCGACACATTTAGGAACCGGCAACTTCACCCCATTGAATTGATGAAGATAATTTCTCAAGCTCTCGTATGGCCGTTGCTTGACCCGATAAAGATCGTTGGAATCTCGTCTTAGAACTCGTTTGCTAGCGAACAGCTCGACGAAGCGGTCCGTTAACATGACGAAGGAGTTGATGGAGTCGTTGGCTAGATTGGGGTACCACAACAGCGTTGAGCCTGTTAGGGTTGCTCCAGATCCTTTGCATATACAGACCTCCATATTCTCATAGGCGATACTGCGAGATGTGCGTATCCGGATCGGTGGTCCCGTCGTATAGAGCCATGGTTGGCCAAGATAACCCCTTGGGGGCTTCGCCGTGAGCAATAACATCAACGAAGGGCATATTTTTGTAGGAGTTAGGAGTGCTCCAAATAATCGGTGGAGCTACTCTCGGCAGACACTTTATCATGTTCTCCATGGCTTCTAGCCTCCCTATTAGCATGGCTTCCATACCAAGGGCCTTGTTGGCGTTTCCCTCGTAGGGTTTGCCAGGGCCGTTTTTATGGTAGGAGCCTGAGGTCAGGGTGAGACTTGAGATTGGAGTCTGATGTGTTGAAGCCTCCTTAACGACCATTTGTGACATCTTGCCTAGGGACTGCATCGACGAAACTTTCCTTTTTAATCTGGCATGCCTCTCATCGTCTTCGTCATCGTCTTCGAGCATTTCAGCATCTGCCTATGCCGTCAGGGTTTTGAGAATCGCGTTCTCGTCTTCTAACTCCTTCAGACGAGTTTCGTTTTCTTTTAGTTTCACCGTGATCAGCTCATATTCCTGCAGCTTCGCCGCGTCGTCGGTTGTCTTGGGTACTTTTTCTCAAGTTAGATTCGCAGCTACTTCTTCGGACACGGATGCGAGGTTTTTGCTACCTCCTGGTTCGGATGAACTGCCGCATTCGCACATCTTTGATGCTTTGTTCTTGTTGGAATCTCTCCCTGCTTCTAGCGCCAAACTGTTCGGGGGTTTTTTGGATGTTCTTCGATGCAGAAGAAAAAGAACAAGGAAGTTAATGGTTTTGGAAGGATATGAGCAAAAAGACTAAGAGATATGTAAACGATTTCTTTATTGATCTAAGAGAATTGAGTACAATGTGTGTATTTGCGTCAAAGCTTTCGAATTTTCGAGATCGTTGAATTAAGGTTCTTCTCTTTGTAGTTAGGGTTTTCCATTTATTTTATGGATAACTTCTATATTCGAGTTTATCATAAAAAAAAAGAATATTTCCCAAGATTCAATAAGACATTTGTCCTTATCTCTTAAGATCTTAGACCGACTTAGGGGATATCCGTCCTACCTCGGCTTAGCGATGATGTCTTTGACTATGACCTTGGTTAGCACCTACAATTAAAGGGTTTATTTATGTCTCCTTGGTCTAGGTTATGGTAGGATTCTAAGAAAAAAAAATTAGCCCCAACAAGTACTACTCTCTTCTTTGTTATAATTTTATATATGCAAACAATATTTAAACTCATTCTAAGAACAATGATGCCAAAAAAAAAAAACAAATACAGGAGAAAAAACTTTATAACGAAATGAAACTGAACATACATCTATTATATTGATCTGTTCCATCCCGTATGTTACACTTTCCAAGTCTAAACTTCTGAAAATACAAGAAGACTCGGTGTGTTAAAAACCTTAAAACATAATCTTAATGCATACGGAGAATTAGAAAAACAAAATGACCTGAAGATGACTCTTCACATGGTGAAGTGCGATTCCTTCAACATCCATTATGTCTTTAACACTTTTTGGTGTTGCCTCTGTAGAGAACATGAACAGTTGTGATAAAAGCTCCTGGTCTTTTATATGCATATATTTGTATGTAAACATTGTCATCTCAGCAGCAAAACCACAAGGCTTTATGGAAGTTTTAACCATATATCGTGTGTAAGTTCGATCATTCATGGACTTTAGCACTGAAATCCAATGAACAATAACGATGATATGCATATTTTAGATCTTTTGTATAATCGAAAGATATGCGGTAATATGAATGCAATGACGCGTACAAAAATTCCAGTGATATGTTTGATATTTTATGAAATCAAATAAGCGACAAAACATCGATCACATATCGAAAAATCCTAGATAAATATATTCGAATGCATAAAAGTCACAAACATTCCAGGTTTTTTTTTTTTGGCAAACCATTCCAAGTTTGTTGCCACAACAAATTAGGTAAGATCAATATTACCGACTAAACTATATAAAATGTTACTAATATAATCCATAATTTAATGCCAACAAAAATAGGCTTTGACAAGTTTAATCAGCAAAAAAAAAATATTCAAAAAAGCTTTAGAGCATATGAGTCTCTTGAAGAGTCTCCCACAAATAAAAACTATAAAAGATGAGAGAGAATTGGTGGTCTCTCGAATAAGTTATTTGAGTCTCTCAAATGAGTTATTTGAGTCTCTCAAATGAAAGATTTTGAGAGACTATGAGAGACTTGACCCACACATGTCTCCATATTATTGGTCAAAATATTTTTAATAACTAAAACTTAACTATATAATTAAATAATATTAAATTTATTAGTATTATATTATGTGAGATACTCATATGAGTATTTCACCATTGAAGGTGTTCGTGCTAGTCGGGCGACCTAGGATCTACACGAAACACATTTATATATTTAAAATATTTAACATAACACATTATAATACATGTCATAAATAACAAAATTTAAGTATTACAGATTTTAGAATAGAACTATCTATAAAAATTGGAAAAAAAAATTACATCATAAATGAAAATTAAACAACCATATGTGTTTTATACATATGAATATTTCTAAGCATATATTTATGAAACTAAAACTTATAATTAGATTATATATTAAAAACATATAATTAGGTTATAGTTAGGCTCGTCTTCGTCTGTCTAGATCCGCTTAACTCCATTTAATAGTAGTTAAGCCTAATTGCTACTCCTAAGAGGTAATCGCCACGGTTTATGAACGTCTAACGCCTAGACACTACCTACACCGCCTTTTAGAACCCTAACTAACATAGATAGACATATTTGAAATCTTTTAAACTACTAGACTTGTTCATAAATTAATAACAAAATTGTGAGATCCCGGTCTATATTCATAGTAGTGCGTAAGAAGAGCTTATAAGAATTGAATTTGCTATTTATGTCACTTAAGTGAACTTTTCTTTTCGGTTACATATCTTGAGAAAACTCCATAGTTAAGCGTGCTTATGGTGGAGTAGCACTAGGATGAGCGACCTTCCGGGAAATGAGTTTCCGGAACTGTGCGAGTGAGGACAAAACACGGGGAAAGATCGTGTGGTGATTGCAATGACAATAAATCATGACTTTAAAGCTCATCTAGGTAGCTCTTCTAACCGTCGAACTGGGTTGGCCCATGAACCCTGGAAAGGGCGTCTGGGGCACACAGGAGGGGCGGTCGAGGATGTTACAATTTGGTACTAGAGCCAAACGCAGATGAGTGTGAAGATAGGGGCTCACATCATCAAGGGTAACGATCGTGGCGAGTAAAGAGGGTGTTGCGCTCTGTAAGTAGGGGTGATTGTGAGACCCCAGAGTCATAGTAGTTTATGAGGAGAGCTTATAAGAATTGATTTGACAACCTATGTCACGAAAGTACACTTATATTTTCGGTAACACATCTTAAGAGAACTCCACAGTTAAGTGTGCTTATGCTGAGTAGCACTAGGATGAGTGACCTTCCAGGAAGTGAATTTCTGAAATCGTGCAAGTGAGGAAAAGACACGAGGAAAAATAGCGTGGTGATTGCAGGGACAGTAAATCATGACTTTAAAATCTCTTCGAAGTAGCGTACCAACCGTCAAACAAGACAAGGTGGGCCCACGAGTCCGGGAAAGGAAGCGTTATAAAACTATATATATTGGTGAAGAAGTACATTGTTTGTGAAATATAAAGTTAACCAATGTATATATCTTTTAAAAAATTATACATGAACTTCAAAAATAGAGCACATATATCTTTATATTTTTGTTATCATCGTTAAAACTGATGGATGATCAATATAAACTACAGATAAACAAGACTAAACATGAGTCTTGTCTGGTTACAATTGTTATTATGCAAACTATATATGAGCAAAATCACGTATGTGTCTAAAATCTTGCAAACTTAAAATTCTTTACAATTTAGAAAACACAAAACAATTGTAGCGTTCTTAAAAATATATCTCAAAACTGATGAATTATAATAATTAAATTATATAAAAAGGTTTTAGTAGTGGAGTCTATATATATATATATATACACCAATTTCATCCTAGATTATATATCCATGCATGTGTATAAGAATCTTATATGTGTGTATATATATAAGATGCAAAACTATAGAAGCTAGATAATATGAAATGCAAGTGAAGAAGTCAAGAAATATAAGTAGTTATGTTACTAACTGTCAGGTCCGCCGAGTTTCTCCACAGCATTGACAAAACAATCGTGAAGGTCGCTTGACCAGCGCAATCGCGCATTTTCATCTGACGTATAGAAAATGCATGGTGTGATCTTTGAAGATGAACTCTTTATCTCTGCATTATCACCATGCTTTGACTCTCCTACTTCTAAGTTTTCTCTATATGTCTCCTTCTGAGCTTCAAGAAGAGCCGCGTTTCTGTTTCTCTGCCCACTAAAGTACATGGTGACTTCATCTATATGATCCACATGATGAAAACATGTGTTTCCATTTTGTTTGCAAGTCACGATTTCTTTTCCATTTTCTTTGTTCTTCAGCCCTTCGGATCTCATCGCTAACTTTTTAATCAATGACCTATCTCAAAACTTTATCAAGGCGTTCTATATTTTTCTCTTGCTTTGATTTGTTTTCTAATTGAAGTGGTTTAAAGCATTTTATAAAAAGAAGAACTTAAAATCTACCTTTTACCATTATTTAAAAAGTATAAAACTAAAACAGCTTTTTAAATCTTAAAAAAAAGGTTCAATGAACAGTAACAAAATTTAGTGACCTTTAAGAAAATGATTGGCTTGTCATTTTTCAAATTGCAAAATATTATCTAATTGTGCCCCACAAGAAGATCACATATTTGGGACCCACCATTGTTGTGGAGTTACCTAACAATCTCAGAAAATGACAAAAGTGCTATAAATTAAAAGTTACAAGAAGACAAGAGGTATTCGCAACGGCTGATTCAGAACTTACTTTCGTGTGAGAATATTGAAATGGAAAACTTTTGAAGATTATTTTGAACTCTGTTAACAGATTAGGACTCCTAATTGAAGAGAAGGCAACTAGGTAAAAATCCACTTTCTTTTTGTATATTAAATATACCTTTCACAATTTTAGATCTCTAATTAATTCTCATGGTCTAGGGGATGTCAAACATTTGGGGTAGATATATTTGGTCCGATAAGAGCGAGTTGGAATCATAAAGTTAAAACCAGAATTAATAGAATTATGGTTGTGGAAACCGAAATTCACACTATCAATGTTATGTGGTTCACGAATTCTCTGTGGCCAAAAAGCGATGAGATCA
>OVAN01011534.1:0-14613 GCA_900406275.1 Anastatica hierochuntica | reverse complement strand
TATCTATCTATCTATCTATCTATCTATCTATCTATCTATTTATCTATCTATTTCTCTGTCTCTCTCTGTCTCTATCCCTCTGCTACCTTCTCTCTATCTTCATCCCTCTGTCTCTCTTTATCTCCGTCTGTCCATCTCTTCCTCCGCCATGGCTCCTTCTGTAAATCGTCGCCTCTCTCGCTTGAATCTTTTAGGTAATTAGGGTTTTCATTACATTTGGGGCTTGTCTGGGGTTTAGATTAGTGTTTTTTTGGGGATTAGGGTTTCGTTTGAGGGTTAGGGTTTCGTTTCGAGTTTGGGTTTCAATGAGGGTTAGGTTTTGTTTGGGATTAGGGTTTCGTTTGGGATTAGGTTTCGATTTGGGGTTAGGTTTTTGATAAGTTTTTGAGAGTTTGTTTAGTTCTGTTTAGGGTTTCGATAATGATTGTGGCTTAGGGTTTGAACAAGGCATTTGTCATCAGTTTGAGGCCTCGGGTGTATTCTGGGATTAGGTTTTCACATCAGTTTGGGACTCGGGTTTGCAGAAATATAATTAGAACATATGATGGGTTTGGTTATGGTTTTGATATTGCGATGATCTTGTTTTGTTTTGACATTAAACTATTTCTATAGAATTGATTTCATATATAGACTCCAAGACATTGTTTTGAAATTAAAAAACTATGAATAATCTTATCACATCTGCTAGCATTAAACATTAAGATATAACCTCTGTTGTGTTTTAGCTAAGGTCTAACTATTATGTCTTTTACTCATCTAAGCTTAGATATAACTAGCTTAACTTTTATCATCTTCTAACTATGTCTTTTCTCTGTCCACAGTAAGGCAATCTCCTGGAAAACCATCTGCAAATACTACTACTCCTTCAGCAACAGCTTCAGTGCCTTCTGGAGTTGTTAGTTCTTCCACTGAGGCTTCTGCGGCATCTACCTATGCCCACAGAACTGAAGCAGCTTTGCTGTGTGCTCCTGATAGAATGATCCAGAAACACCTTCATCCAAGAAAGCTCAATGGAGCTTTGTGGTAAGTTTATTTTGTGAACTTCTGTAGTTATTTTCCTCATGGTGAAATAAATATACATTCATGGATTAAACTGTTATGTAACTTTTGTATCTCTTTTCAGGTTTGGTATCGATCTAGAGGTCCACGCTTTTATACGAGCTACGTGTTATGGATACTATTGGGGTCTGTGGTCCAGATGGAAGCATGTTCCACAGGAGAGGAAGGATAAGTGGAGGCATGCTTTCATTGTAATGGGTTATGTTGCTCTTCCCTTTCTCGTTATAATTTGTTAATATCTATGTACTGATTCACTGCTAATGTGACCTATTCTTTTGTAGCAAAACTATTTCTTGGAGGATGAGTTTCATGATGAAATCTACTCCAAATGGAAGCTGCAAACTCAGAAAACAATATGTAACCGCATCATCCAAAAATACAGGAACGGGAAGAGGCCTAAGTACATCAGTGAAGTAGACTGGGATCAACTACTGGAAAATTGGAATACAGAGGAAGCAAAGTCGAGAAGTGAATCAGCTGCTGGTTCCCGCACGGCTGCTCCTCCAGGGAAGACAATGCACAAGCACAGTGTTGGCCCTCTGCCCTTTGCGAAGATAGAGTATGATATGGTAACGCTTTCGTTCCTTTACTTTATTTCCATTCATGTTTACACTTTATTTTTTATAACATTCTGGTCTTACTTTGTTGGAGATGATGTCGAAGGTTTTGGATGCGCCACCTGCCTATACGGAGCTTGTGAGGAAGACTCACACACGCAAAGATGGTTCATTTGTTGATGAACGTGCTGAGGCTCTGGTGCTGGAAGTTGAAGGAGCTGTTGACGAGCAAACACTGGATGATGGATCTCGAGTTATGAACAGCCAAACTGCCTCGACAACGACTACTTCAACTTCACTGCGCCCTCTCCTCAACCAAGAATACATCAATGTAACCTCGTCTTCTTACTTGATTCTTATGGTTCTTGCTTCTTAGCTTCAAACTTCTCATGTCTGCATGTTAGTAACATTATCTGTATTAGCTTATTATATGACTGTTTGAATCTTGTATCATGTTAGTAACATTATGTGTAGTAGCTCGTTCTGAAACTGTTTGAATCATGTATCATGTTAGTCTCTTCTTACTTTGAATCTTGAATCATGTTAGATATAGTTAGTTCTGTTTAGGTATAGCTTCACTTATTTTACAATTAGTTTAGCTTTTTTCATTGTTTCTATTTTCAGCGTGGCCAGACACGCAAGCGAACCATCTATGGTCTTAAAAGTGCTCAGTTCAAGGAGACCAACACATTTGAACCTGTCTGTGTCTCACTGAAGAGGAGTCTCGACCTGGAGATGCGCATAACTGGCTTGGAGATGCATGTTGATGCAGTCAAGGCTGATTTCACCGCATTGAAAACTGATTTCAAAGAAGAGATGGCTGCAATAAGAGAAACTCTTAAAGAGATTCTGCAAGCTCTCCAGCTTCAAGCTTCAGCTCATGATTATGCTTCAATTCATTCTCACCCTTCTGTTCAAGTTCCAGTTCGACCTCATCTTCCATATCTCAGCAAGACTCAGCAAACTGATTTGGATAGGTGGTGTATTGAACTTGATTAAGCTTGGTGTTTAAGATCTGAAATGTGATTTTTTTGTTTTTTTGTTTACAAGTTGTTTGTAGTTGATGAATCAGAATTGTAGATCCCTGTTTAAGATTCTACTGATGTTATAGAATCTTGAAAAAATTGTAATTGTTGTAGAATCAGAATTGTAATATTTGTACCAAATATTGTGATGGTTGAACCAGGAAAAAACACTATTTTATGGTAAATATTGTAATATTTTATTACTATCGAACGTTTCATTTAATTATTATTTTTTTTAATTTTGTTCCTTAGATAGCCACGAAATGTCTCCTAAATTTCGTGACTAAATTGTCATATTTTGTCACGAAAAATCCATAGCTAAATCTATCACGATTAAGAACGAGACTATTTCGGGACAATGATAATCACGTTTATTTCGTTACAAAATGTGACAAACTAGTAACGAAAAAAACGTGCTATTTCGTGGCTATCAGCCAAGATCATTTCGTATCAAAACGTGACAAAAATAGCCACGAAATTTCGTAACATAACTGTGGCGATACGGCTGCGAAAAGCCACGATCAAAATTTTGTTACGATCTTTTTTTTAACGTCTTTTTTTTTTAACGTAATTTTGTTACGATCATATAGCCACGTTTTTATTTTCGTGACTTTTCGTGGCTAATTCATCATATAGCCACGAAAATTGTCTTATAGGCACGAATAAAAATGTGGCTATACCCGTGATTTTTACTAGCGAAAGTATAATATTTGTTTCCTTTAAAAAAATTAGATCGGCTTCCACATCTATTATATTAAAACGGAATCTTACTTTTTTTTTTCAACTTATAATAGTTGTCATTTAAGTTTGGACATACTCACAACTCATTAGAAACTATGATAAAATTTATTATTATTTGATTAACAATGCAATATAAGTTCATAACATAACAGACAAATCTAGAATAATATTTTATTTCTATTTTCTTCCTAGAGTTTAAAAAACTCTAACAATATTATTTAGGATAACCAAATCATTCCCTAACATTAATATGTTAAGAAAGACAATATTATTTATAGGTTAAAAACGATAAAAGATTATAAGTTATAAAATCGAATTTTCATTTATCAATTAAAATCTTACTTTCAATTTGGCATGATTATACATTTCAATGAATGTATAACTTTCATATTATTAATAACCTTATAATTAATACAAAACAATAATAATACACTTAATATAGTCTCATACATTTATTACACACTAAAAGAATCACATAAAACATATATCAATTATAAAATTTTGAAGAATTTATTTTTTAAAACAATTTTATAAAACCTAATATTTATTAAGACGCAACTATCCATCACTTTCGTAATTAATAAAAAAGTATTTTGCTAGTACATACGAGTTTTGGCAATAACTATGAAAAACTGAGATTTGTCGTGTCCTTTGTATTTTCTTCCTCGTTTGTTTTTAATTATGAAAAGTTGAAAATGTGTAATATGTCAAAATCTGAAAATGAACTATTGAAGTATATGCCAAAAAGTTGAAAGAAAGAAAGTATATACCAAAACAGAAAACAAAAAAGAAAAGAGAGTGACTTTCATCGTCTATTTAAATTTCAGACTTAAATGTTTGTCAGCGTCTTATTAACATCATAAGTTTGATCGATCACTCTTTTGTCTGCATTTCTCTCTCTCTCTTCTTTTCTTCTTCTGTTGTTAAAATCTGAAAACACAAAAGTAAAGAAGACCAAAAAAACATATTTCTTACAAAACCATGTTCTGTAAGCGTCATCTTCATAGTTGTTAAAGATTCTTTTTGTTCTCGTTTCGTTTTTTTTTCTGATAGTCATTTGATTGACTTATTCTGTTTTTCTTTTTGTCAACTTACGAATTTTGAGGGGTTTTTTTTTGGGTTTTAGCTTGTTATACAATTCCATCAGAACAAGAGTTGATTAAAGTCATCACAAAATAAAAATACAATTTAGGGAAATATTCAACAATGGGAGAAAGGGTAGAAGAATCTATAACAGAAGGGCAAAGCACGATTGAAGAAAGAGAAAAAGGAGCTATGAGGGATTTAGAGCTAAAACTTGATCAACCCATGGATGATGAAGCTACTAAGCTCAACAACATGTACAGAGAAAAGGTATATATACTTCTCATTTATATTTTGAGGAATAGAGAAAAAGGCTCTCTGGTTTTTAAAAGTTTGTGTGTGTGTGTGTGTGTTGTTGTTGTTTTTTCTTTTTGATAAGCATGTGTGTGCTGTTGTTGTTGTTGTTGTTTCATCAGAGCTTATCAATGATGATGATATTGAGACTATCATTCCAAAGTCTAGGGATAGTTTATGGCGATTTAGGGACTTCTCCATTGTATGTTTTCTACAATACATTTCCTGATGGAATTGATGATAGTGAAGATGTTATTGGAGCTCTTTCTTTGATCATTTACTCTCTTTTGCTTATACCTCTCATCAAGTATGTCCTCATTGTCTGCAAAGCTAATGACAATGGTCAAGGTCAGCTTTTTTGTAAAAACCCGAGCTTCATCCATGTTTTGAGCCTACCCGTTTAATTGGGATCGATTGATGTTGTTGTTTTGCAGGCGGGACTTTAGCGATATACTCGTTGCTCTGTAGACATGCTAAAGTGAAACTAATCCCGAATCAGCAACGCAGTGATGAGGATCTCACGACTTATAGTCGAACTATACTCCCTGAAGGCTCATTTGCTGCTAAAACCAAGAAGTGGTTGGAGAGTAAACATTCGAGGAAGAGAGCTCTTCTAGTCATTGTTCTTCTCGGTGCTTGTATGATAATCGGCGATGGTATCTTAACTCCAGCTATCTCCGGTAACTAGCTTTTTTCGTTTTCTTTCTTCTTGTGATTTAACAAAGATGGCAGTTTAATTGAAGTTTACAAAATCATCTTCTCTAACAGTTCTTTCAGCGACTGGTGGGATCAAAGTCAACAATCCAGAGATGAGCAGCGGTAACATTACTCGCACCTTATGTCAAGTAAAGTTTCCTATCGGTTTTGTTTTTTTTCATTTGTTATGTTCCTTTTGTTTTGCAGAGATCGTTGTGCTTGTTGCTATTGTCATTTTAGTAGGATTGTTCAGTATGCAACACTACGGTACAGACAAAGTCGGGTGGCTCTTTGCGCCTATCGTGCTTATTTGGTTCCTTTTCATTGGAGCCACTGGAATATACAACATTTGCAAACACGACACAAGCGTTTTAAAAGCATTTTCGCCAACATATATATACTTGTACTTCAATAGACGAGGGCGAAAGGCTTGGATTTCGCTCGGTGGCATTCTTCTAAGCATAACAGGTAATAACACCTTTAAATCTCCAAGGGATATTTCGTAAAGCCGTCTCTACATGTTTCTTCTTGATATTTGCAGGAACGGAGGCACTATACGCAGACATTGGTTATTTCCCGTTGCTGGCGATACAGCTCGCTTTCACATTTTTTGTGTTCCCTTGTCTACTTCTAGCATACTGCGGACAAGCTGCGTATCTTGTGCACCACAAGGAACATTACAGAGATGCGTTCTATGCATCAATCCCAGGTCTGTCTTAAGCCTTTTTGAAGCTTTGACGGTATTGAAAGTCTGCCTTTACAAACCATTTTGCGTTGGCTCCACAGACGCTGTATATTGGCCGATGTTTATAGTCGCGACAGGAGCTGCAATCGTTGGGAGCCAGGCTATAATCTCAGGGACTTATACTATTATTAAGCAGGCCATGTCGCACGGCTGCTTTCCTCGAGTTAAAATTGTTCACACTTCAAAGAAGTTCATCACTCAGATCTATTGCCCTGATATTAACTGGATACTCATGATCGGTTGCATCGGCGTCACTGCAAGTTTCAAGAATCAGAACGAAATCGGAAATGCTTACGGTAAGCTATAGAGCTGGAATTTTGGTTTATGATAATGATAATATTAAACCATTGACGAAATGTTTACTTTCATTTCACTGTTTTAGTGTTTTGGTGTTGATGAAATTAGGGACCGCGGTTGTGGTCGTGATGCTTGTGACCACAATACTAATGGTGCTGACCATGCTGCTAGTGTGGCGGTGTCACTGGATCCTTGTTCTTATATTCGCCGTGCTCTCACTGGTGGTGGAACTCTCCTATTTCTCGGCCGTGCTCTTAAAGATAAATGAAGGAGGATGGGTTCCGCTCATCCTAGCAGCCGTCTGTCTTCTCATAATGTCAGTTTGGCATTACGCAACGGTCAAGAGATACGAGTTTGAAGTGCACAGCAAGGTTTCCATGAGCTGGATACTTGGTCTCGGTCCCAGCCTCGGGCTTGTCCGTGTCCCTGGGATTGGTTTAGTCTACACGGAATTGGCGAGCGGTGTCCCTCACATCTTCTCTCATTTCATCACTAACCTTCCTGCCATTCACTCAGTCTTAGTATTTGTCTGCGTCAAGCACCTTCCGGTTTACACTGTTCCCGAAGAGGAGAGGTTTCTTGTGAAGCGAATCGGACCAAAAACATTCCGAATGTTCCGTTGTGTAGCCAGGTATTGTCCTTTCCTCTGCTCTGTTCGTTATTAGGCTTGTTTGATTTGTTAAATCCATGATTTAGGATTTAGTCCGGCCTTTAATTATGATCTGCGGATCGGCCTGACCCAGGGCTGGTTCGCGTATTTCTCTCAAAACTATTGTGGACAGTAGCACTTCTATTCTTTAGATAAAGAGATTTAAGACCCTTAAAACTTCTCAAATTATTTTAATAGGTATGGTTACAAAGATCTACACAGGCAAGATGACGGTTTTGAAAACAAATTGCTAGATAACCTCTTCTCGTTCATCCAAATCGAAACAATGATGGAGCCAGATTCAAGCTCAAGCGCTGCTTATAACAGCATGTTTTCCATCAACCATACACAAGACAACAACCACAACAACAACAATAACAACATGGATATGTTCTCATCGATGGTGGACTGCACAGTATCTACTCTAGACACGATAGTTCCAGCTGATTCACCGCACAACGTGGTGAGTTTGAGTCAGAACAACAGGGTGGAGGAAGAGGAGGAGGATGAGTTGGAGTTTCTAAAGACATGTAAAGAGACGGGGGTTGTTCATATAATGGGAAACACTGTGGTGAAAGCAAGAGTTGGATCAGGGCTTCCTAAAAGGATCGCTATTGATTATGTTTATGCGTTTCTTGGTAAGATTTGTAGAGAGAATAGTGTTATCTTACAACTTCCTCACGAAACCCTTTTGAACGTTGGAGAAGTCTTTTATGTTTAGTCTCTTTTGCTTTTTTTGTGTAAAACGATTACCAATTTTAGTGGAAACAAAAGAATACTTGAAAGTTCTCTATCAAATTAAATATGTTATATGTATTAGAAGTCCGGACGCAATTCCAAGAACCAAGATTAAACATATGGCCAGATTGGTATTGTGAAGTTACAATGACCATCTGATCAAACTTGGTGTGTTATTTGACAAATCAGGCCATGATCCTGACCGCATCACTTCAAATCAAGATCCTTTGAATTAAGCATTAAATCAATTTTATTATTATCTTCACTGTTATGGTTATTTTTGTTTTGGTAATTTTTGATCGGCTCGTTGTGCCACTATGGAAAGCAGAGATTCAAGCAAGAAACGATAGAAAAGTGGTCGAAAAGTGTTGTTTTGTATTGAGTATGTGAACAAGTCTTTGAATATGTGAATGAATACAATAGGTTTACAAGGTCAAGTATTTATAGTATATCGAGGATGATGAGGATCGATTCTCCCTCAGATTTGCCTAGATATCATGTAGATTTCGACAATATTATGAGAATCTCAAATGTAGGAATGTTTCCTTTATTCTCGCTCAATGCAGCTATCATGGATATCATGAGGAATAAAATGAGAATCTTTCCTTTTTCATCGTTGATATGCCCCTTGGTCGGGTAGTCGGTCTTGTCGTAATCCTTGGTAGCATTTCCCTTGATATTGCTTCATTTTGCTTTGTTCGTTGGTCCAGTCGAGCGCGGTCTGACTCCTGAATGTCGGGGATGATTTATTTAACTCCAACAGTTTGCCCCTTAAGCCATGGTTCTGCTTTCGGAGCCATGACTTAAATATTTCACTGCCTAATAAATCTTTCGCAGCTTCGGTTGCTGCATTGATCCCGGGCAATTTCCTTGGTAATTTCGGTAATGCAGTTTGAGGATANCCCCCCCCCCCCCCCCAGATAATAAATACTTGGAACAATAAATAGCGTTTATATTCGACATATCTTGCACATGATCTTTGGTGGATCCCATGTCTTTTAACTCCTCCATCTTTATTGAACACCGTGAGAAAACCTTTGCTCTTTCCCCTTCGCCGCTACATATTTTTCCCTGATCAGAGACGACAAACTCACTACTTTCTTCATCTTCCTGCTTTTGAAAGAAAATTCTTGTCCCCTCGCTATCTTCTCCATCTTGTCAACCCCATCTTTTAATCTCTTAATAGTAAGTGTTCGTTCTTTTCTCATTTTCTTGGAATCGCAATAAGGGATTCACTGTTCATCTGCTTGATCATTCCTTGTGTTTGCGTCTTTTCAAGAAATGTCGAAGTGTAGAGTTTCGAAATCTCTCAACCAGTACGAAGGAGCTAAGAGGAGACGATCAGGGGCTCCGACTCCGGCGATGAGGATGATTGGCGCTTGGTGGAATATGCTCCGCCAGCGCCGCGTAGGTTGGAGGAGAACACGAACTCTCCTCTTCTTCCCAGAGAAAGTTCAGGCGGACCTGTTGAAGGTACGATTTGAAAGTTCTTGTTACTCTCATCCTTAGGTTGTCGTTGTAGGTTTTGACCACGTCCGCTTTCGTGATTTTGAACAGATGATGTCTTTCTACTATCATATTAAGGGCAGCGTTGCCACCAGCGTAGGTGGGTCGAGCAAGAGAGAAGTTCCAAGTCAAGGGGAGCTAACCAAAAAGCAGCGTGATGAGCCGGTTGCCTCCAAGAAGAGTGTGAAGTCCTTGGAATCAGAATTGGCCGATATCCATGGAAGAGAGGAGAGCTTGGAACTTAAGGTGTGTCTTCTGGTCTCCAAGTTGGAGTGGCTGGAGGCGGAGAAGAAAGAGTTGTAGAAGCATATTGTTGCTTTAGAGAAGACACGGACTGCGCATCCTAAGGAGTAGGAGTTGGTCGTCTACACTGCACAAGTGAAGGCTCGCTGGTTCCTTATGAAGGAATGATACTTGAAGAAGACTAAAGCCTTGAATGCACGAGAGCAGAGGAGGTAGCGCTTCATAGAAGAGCGTGAGGCGGTGATGCACGAATTACCGGCACCGCGCTTTATTGATGACATCCTTTGATCGAACCAAGGAGAGAGCCGGCGATGCAGCCAGCGTATAGAGGAGGGATCTCTATCAAAGAGACCTCTGGTATAGCTAGGGACCACCAGGGAACGGGTTTGAGACAAAGGGAGGCAGGCAAAGACAAAGGTAAGAGAATTGTTTCCATGAACCTTCATCAGATAATGATTATTAGGTCTGGACAAGCGCTTTAGAAGCAGCAATAAGACCCGTGTTGTTTATTGCCACTCTTATCGTCATATCGCGGCTTCTGCGTTGGTGTGGAAACAACTGGATTTGGTGAAGCTTCTATCGTGTATCTCCTTTGATCCTTGTATAGCTTTCCCTTTACCTAAAGAGTTTTTGTATTCGTAGACTTAGTTTTAGCTTATGATGTAACATTACTTGGGCCTTGGCCTTATTCTTTTGTTGAATGGAAATTCTTTTAATTCTTTACGTCTTTTCTTGCATTATGTTGAAATACGATCTGTAATTTTTTGAGGAAATCCCCTTGACAATCACGCAAATCATTAGCATAACTTCTTTTTTGGCATGCGACCAGGGTATGGAAAGCTCTAACTTTGTATGTAAGATAAAGGAAAGATAACGAGACTTTCCTTGGTTTTGGGTCCGAGCCAGGCAAGGATGCGAAGCTTTTCTTGCTCCATGACCAAGGTTCACTTTCTTCCTAAGAAATAGAGATGTTGTTGTTGCCCCTTGTTGGGATTCTTAAGAGCTCTTTGTGGACCTCTCAATACGATTCCCTTGCGTTGGTCGAGTCTGCTTACCATGGTGGCTTTTTCTCTCTCTTTTATTTTAGATTTGAACATCGGGTTCCCTGTTTGGACCTTGGCGACTTAATTTGTGACTTTCTATAACTGATGTCGTAGCATAGTAGGTCAGATGGTGTTGGATATTTGAGTAGTTTCCTTTACTCGCAGGCAGGGTAGAATTTGATTGTTGATGGTCATTTTAGGACTGGGCTTTGACTTTTCTGCTGAGTACTTTGATTCATGCATCAATTGTTGATTGCAATAAAAAGAGGCTTAGGCAGCTAGGGTCCTCGTAGTGGGATTTTCCTTTTTGGTTTACCAAATATCAAGAAGATATTTTCAGATTTGTAAGTAAATATAGAGAAGGGTGATAAGACTTTCCCTGTTTTTGGGTCTGAGCATGATTAAGATAGATAGGGTCCTGATAAGGACGTGAAGTTTTTCTTTCCCCCTGACCAAGGTTTATCAAGGATAATCATGACCGTAGTCATTTGTGTGGGTCGCCATTTTTCTTTGGTACTTAGCCAAGGTTTGAGCAAGGAAGTTGATGATTGTAGTCCAAGTATAGTTATTATATCTTGCTCGAGCTTTGTACAGAGAGGCTTGCCCTCTACCCCTTGACCTTAGTCGTCGGGGGTATTTCCTTTATTTTTGATCGGAGTCATTTTTCCCTGCAAAGATCAAAACTTTTGCAACCGTGGTCATTGCGTTAGTTAGGCGCGTAGCCTTGATGTGACAGAAGTCAAGGAGTTGATTGTTAGCTTTAGTTATAACCAGAGCTGATTGGATGACCAGGGTCATGGGTCGACCGTAGTCGTGATTTTTGACTGGAGTCGTGAGATATGACCGTGGTCATATGTGTGTGTTTTTTGCGACCGTAGTCATGTTTGTTGCATTTTGCCTCCTCGTGGAGGGCCGCTCTCAGCTTTTGTTTTGACCGTAATCATGTTTGGTTAACCCGTAGTAATGTTCGTTGCACTCTGCCCCTTCGTGGAGGACCACTCTCAGCTTTTTGCAACCGTAGTCGTACTGGTGGGCAGGGCCGACCTTGAAAATTGTGGAATGTTAAATTTTTACGGTATAGGGGTTGAATTCCTTAAACATAATTTTTTCCCAGTTTGGGAGCTACTTGTTCTATACATATTAACTTAAAAGTTTTTGGGGGCCGAGGCTAATGTTTCATCTCGCTATGCCTAGGGTCGGCCCTGTTGGTGCGATTACCCATAGTATATGTGTTCCAAGCCTTCTACTCTTCACGTCTGGGGAAGCAGGTATACAACATGTTAGTGATCAGCTAGCACACCGCCCCATGTTTTATTTATTTTTTGTTTGCATTTTAAGCATTTCAGACTAGTCCCTGGATAGATGGAGCAGCAATTTGCCCCCTCGTGGATGGTCACTCTCTACTCCATAGTCGAGACATCGCTCTGCCCCATGGCGGGGGTCGGTCTCTACCTCGTAGCCTTAACAACACTTTGCCCCTCATGGGGGGCTCTTTGCCCCGTTGTGAGTTGTTCCTCGTGGAGAACAAATGATTATTTGTCCCTGGTAGCCGCTCTACAGAGGACAACCAGGGTAAAGAGATTTCTCTCGTTGACGTATCCTAGGGGGATTGTTCTGTGGTGCTTCCCTTGGAGCGATGTGATCTTTAGCAGCATGTTCTGAGAAGTAAAAGATTTTCTCTTTCACGAAAACTGAAGTGTTATTAGATTATCGCTTGTGGGCGAATAAAGTAATAGAAAGCCAAAACAATGCCAAGACATAATGTCTAAAAGTGAAATTTAAGATAACATAAAAGAGAAACCATAATTAATAAGTGGACCTCTCAGACTCTCGGGGGTCCGATTTTCTTGATATTAGGTTGGTTGGTTGTTGATTCACCCTCTGTGAGTTCTTGATCCTCTCCGTTGAAGTCAAGGCGGCATCTCGTTTCCTTAGTTTTCCTTTAAGGGTAGTCTCGTAACATGATCTGGAGATTTTTTGATCTCCTTTGACCTCCTTGGTTCCCCAAGTTGTGGGAAATTTTAAGATTTTTTGCAACATAGATGATATGGCTCCCATCTCATGAATCCATGGGCGACCAAGGATGACGTTATACACGGAAGGACAATCGACGATCAAGAACTTAGTAGACTTATTGACGCCTCCTAGATAAACTTGAGGCGTTTCTTCACCCGATGTTTGCTTCACCTCACTACTGAATCTTACCAGAGGGATCGCCTTTTTGGTTAACGCGTCAGCTTCGAGGCCAAGGTCTTTGTATGCCTCGATGAACCTGATGTTTGCAGAACTTTTGTTATCTATTAAGACCATCTTAACTAGGCAGTTGGTGATGGTTAGAGTGATAACTCGAGCATCATGGTGGGGATTGGCAGCGCCTGCATGTTCCTAAGTAGAAAAATTGATCAGATCGCCTCGAGTAGCTTTGCACTTTGCTTTGCTTTCCTCTGGTCGAGTTAGCATGATTCGAGTGCTCCTTTTTGTTGAGGCGTGTGTGACTCCGCTTACCTCTAAACCTTCATAAGTTATGTGGATCACACGGTCATTGTGTGATAGCGAAAGCAGGGGTCATTTCCTCATTAGCGTGGTCCTCCTTAACGGCTCATAAGTGGTATCTAGCTTTCTAGGACAAGAATTTCCTCAGGTGACCCTTCTTCAACAACTCATTGACTTCAATGCGCAGTGCAATGCAATCCTCCATCTAATGTATGTGGTCTTGGTGGAAGTCACACCATCTGTTAGGATTTCTCTATGCATTTGGAGTCCTCATCTTTTGGGGCCAATTGACTTTAGGGCCCATCTGTTGCAACACGTTGACCAACTCGGTGCCTTCGATGGAAAGGTTGTAGTAATCAGGCTCGGTGGTCATGGCTACACTTAGGGAGAGGCGACTGCTTTTTGTGCTCCCTCGGTTAGACGAGTCCCTGGCTGGACGATCGTAGGTTTTCCTCGTGGCTTAATCTGTCAGTTCTGGTAACTCGGAAGTCAGACTTCATTGCGTTGACGTTACGACTCTCTACATCCTCTTCCAATATAATATGAGCCCAAGCTTTGGATAGGACACCTTCCATGGTGTGGTATTGTTACTTAGTTAGGTCTTTGTAGAGGTGCCCATCTTTCAAGAGTCCTCGTTTGAAGGCGGAGATCGTTGTGGTGTCGTCCCAGTTTGGGATGGCGATCTTCTCTTGATTAAATCAAGAAACGTAACAACCTAGGGATTCCGACTGGAGCTGGAAGATCTCGTACAAGTTCTCCGACGTCTTTTCTATGATTTGTTACTTGCAAATTGCTTTACGGACAGGTCAAAAAGTCTCAGAAATGAGTGAATTACTCCCCTTTGCAAAATAATGAACCACTGTAACGCTGGACCAGCGAGGCTTAGCCCGAATCCTTTGCACATCATCTCTTCTTTGCACTCCTTTTAGATGATCACGGTGCATATCCTTTGCTTGCATTGGGCTATATGATTATCAGGGTCGTTGGTCTCGTCGTACATCTTCATTGTAGGGAAAGCGAACTTTCTTGGCATCTCCGTTGACGTGATCTCACCCCATAATGGGGTATCAGAGTAAGAGCTTTATGTGGTTCTCTGGATCGGTAAAGCCTCGCCTGAGAGACGCCCAATCGATGAGTGCAGCGATGAACGCCTGAGGGATGTTATCCTGCCCTGGGTGGTGCTTGTATGGTTAGATCCCCGGGACATGGAAGCGTCAACCTAGTGGAATCCTCACTTGAGAATGAAAATATCCCTACCGGAGAATTTCTGATCCTTGGATCTCTTACTCCCACATGCATTTGGAAAGGGTTGCCCCCAGCCCCAGGAGAATCAAGAGATTGCATCGGGTTGACTGGTATCTGAAACCGAGGGTTTCTTTCTTGGGGGTGGAGGTTTCTGATGGCTCAGGTTTTCACCCAAGAAATCACTGCAAGCGTACAGAAG
>OVAN01011533.1:0-14614 GCA_900406275.1 Anastatica hierochuntica | reverse complement strand
ATTTTGAGAAAAATTGAATTTTGTGATTGATGTTTGTGATTGGTATTGATTGAGCATGGTTTCATGAGTCACTCTCTAAATTTGAGAAACTCCTGAGGATGTTCTTCATCATGAAAATTTCGATCATAATGGGGTTTCTTTGAGAAAGTTGATTTATGAATTCTATTGAGTGTAAGGTGTTGATTGTGGGATGTTTGGTTTGCTTGTGCATAATTAGAATTTACTACTTTGAAGTTTGATCCATAATTGTGAATTTAGGCGTATTATATTAAGTGCACATCATGCCTAAGTTTAGAAATGTTCTTAAATTGAGATTAAATGGATTTTGAACTTGATAGTTAAGTAAGCATCCACATGATTCTAAGTTTGGAAAGTGTGAAAATTAAATGCATACTCTTGTGTGGAAATTCATATTGGCCGAAATTTATATCACTTTGAATGTTGGCAATTTGGTTTCTCATGAATGTATCGCATTTAGGATCATGAATTAGCCTAGGGAATTTCTTAGAATCGGGACATTGTGCTTCACGTTTTAATCGACTATGTAACGGCTTAAAGCTAAATCCTTTAGCATTTTCATTTGTTTTTTAACCTTTGAACTCACTTCACCTATACGTTTTAAGTGTAGGCACCAAACAAGAATGACACCATCACAACCCACTATGCGAGTTTCTTACCATTTGTGGCTGATCAAGGAGGGAAATATCTACTTACATCTCCAAAAACATTCGAAGGTGGAAGCAACATCGTGGGTTGATGATAGTTTGTTGAGAGACATGGCTATTCATGAACACGTGGGCGCATTGCTAAAAGGAATGGGTCTTGAGAGTTTGTTCGGAATGCACCATCCATCTTACACACAACAAACACTTCAATTCCTATCTATGTTACACATTCAACAAGGAGATGGAGACTTAGCGCACGGTTTTAGGTATGTTGCTTTTAGGATAAAGGATGACGAATACAAAACCTCAACACGAGAAGTATGTGAGGTCTATGGTTTTGACCCATCAAGGAGTAGAGCTGGTTTTGGGGAAGGTTTAGATTTGAGCAAGCTTTGGTAAAGAATTGCCTTCGGGGAATACATGGAGGGCTCGACCACAATAACAAAGATCCATAACCTAACGATCCGATACGCGATAGAGTTTGTGCCCAACACCTATCTTTCTATGGGAAACCCCAAGATTATGAATGAGCTTGCTATGAAGTTGCTTTTCCAAGGATTGAAAAGGTACTTAAAATACCAAAATGGAGAGAGATGGGTGGATCACTTAGGCGACAACACCAACCTTGGTCTCCTGTTCGTAAGTATTCTCCTTAATCATGTGGAGGAAATTAGAAGGTCAAATTATCCCATCACAAGGATTGGAGGCATGCTCACCCCATTGTTTTACTACCTTGGAATTGAATTTGATGAATGGGAAGGTTAAGATAATGAAGAAGAAAGAAGGACCGGAAATCGCCAAGAGGGTGCCAAAATGGACATGCTTTACTTAGTGGAACGGCAATTCACCTTTGGCTATGGTCCTAGAGATGTAGTGATCTACTTGTTCATGTATGATCAAAGAAAATGGAGGGCTTGTAACCTTTCTATGCCGGATGCGGAGCATACATCGGCAACAATGAACAAGGACATCGACTTTCACCTACCAAGCCATCTTCACTACAAGTGAAGCACACTACAAGGATAACCAAGAATTTATAGGCTATTTGAACAAAACCAACCCCAAGGAGAGAGACACCAAGACATATCTGGCCATTCACTCCTCGGCCAATTTCAAACACCGTCACATCTATGGACACCATATGAGAAATGCTTGGAGATTGAACTAAAAAGGCACACCAAGGTCATAAAAAAACAAGGAAATATGCTCTGGCGACTAATGAGGCGACTCACAAGAAGTGCAAGATACAACAAATATGCAACCTCAAGCGAAAGTGATGAAGACATTCGAGAATGCCCAAGGCGTGATTTCGAAAGACCGAGAAACTCGGTAGCTCTTCCACCATTGGTGATCCGAGAACAATGTGAGAAAGAGATAAACCCACCAAGGAATTTGTTTCAAGAGCCATCCCGGAGGAAACATAGGAAAGACCTCGTCGGGCCTTCTTCATCTCGGCCACGGAGATCAAAACGCAACAACAATGAGCCCGATTCCTCTGATGGATCCACAAGACACTCATATATATGAGTTGTCAAAAGGTTCACCTACTATCCCTTGTATATACCATTGCTTATTTTCGTTTTTCATGTGTTTTTATGGATCACTCTCACGGTTTAAAATTCACCGAGACGGTGAAGTTTTTAGTCCGGGGGAGGAGCTTAGTACTAATGCTATTTTGATTTTTGTTGTTTTCTTTTCTTTTCATATTGAGTCTTGCATTGTAGATCATTATAACTTATAAAAAACTAAAAAATTTAAAAATTTCAAAAAGGTTTTCAATTTTTTTTCAAAAATTTGCATATAGATTACATATATTTGTAAATACTTAGTTTGTTAGGAGCATATAGGATTGCATTTTGCATTGGGAACAATGATGAAACTACCTCATAGATAGTTGAGTTTTGTTTAATGAATAATGCCTTCACTAGAAGTAAAATGTTGCCTAGACCACTTTTTGTCTTAGGAAAATTCGTGATTGGAATTGACCACTTAAAGGTCTTTGCGAATGTGGAAGTAAGCTATCTTTTGAGTCAATTCCTATCTAAGATGGCTTTTAATGAATGTTAGCATCTTGCTTATGGGCTTTGTCATACTTGACCATGGGAAATCACTACATTTGAGCTATGTTTTAACCATCTTTTACCACTCTTTCTTCGCTCAAATGGCTACTCTCATCTTTAGAGTAGTGATCTACCCTTGTGAACCCTTAAACCTTTCCTTCAAAACCCCATATTATTTCGATATGTGAGGCCTCTTTAGGAAAGTGCACACATTGACAAAATCCCGTGTGAATTGAAGTTGAACGAAAAAGAGGATACTTCCTTAGAGTTAGACTCACTTTAAGGCTAACAAGAGTCATAGGAGGGGAAAATCTTTGTGGTTTTGGGTTTGTTTAAATCTTGGGAATGTTTAGTGTGTATTGAGTCAAGTAGATGTTCCTTAGTGCTTATATGATCCTAGATTGTTTCAATAAGAAAAAGAAAGAAGGAAAATTCGGAAAAAGATAAAAAGATAAGTGAAAGAAAAAGGCACTAGAGATTAGTACTAAGTTTAAGCTCTAACCTTAGAAACTAAAAGCTTAGAGAGTCCACCCTTAAAAAGAAAAAAAAAACAAAGAATCCAAGTGATTAGATAGTGGCTCTTAAAATTAAGAGAATGTTAGTAGTAATGAGTATAAAAATCTCTAGTTGTCTACAAAAAAAAGGAATGAGTGAGTTTGGTTCAATAAAAGTTTATGGTTTCTAGATCTAGGATGGGAAGTGTTGGGAGTAATTTAGGTCATGGGAATTCCCCAGACTTAGATAGAGTACAGCAGTAATACCTCAAAGCAGGGGAATGCCTAGAAGCATGAAGCCATACGACGTCTCATAGCCGGAAGCCAGCCGACCATCGCCTCTCCTTTATTTTCGCTATTTAAATTATTAGATAATGACATGTATTCTAGATAAAGATGCATATATTCTACAAATAATCATGATTTATCAAATTCTTGAAGGGATAATCACGAAACTCATGTATAAATACCAAGCTCAAAGGGAAAACGTGCACGCACGAAAAACCCTAAGCCAAAAATCAATACACAAGCAATTCTTTGATATCTTTGATCTTCGAGCTTAGCACAAACGTTCCAAAACCTTTGATAAACATTCATTGACCTCCATCTTCCGTAGTGCTACAAAGAACGACCAACATCACCCATAACAGGAAGTATATCAAGTAAGTGTCTAGATCCTTAGGAAGTAATGGGGTGGGAAAATTAGAGGAATTAAATGCTTTGTATGCGTAAGTTGTTCGGCTACCACCTTGCTTTTGCCTATTTTCTTGCACTACTTTGTCTGAAGGAAACCACTTTAAATCGAGAGAACCCTCTTCTTTTTACACTTCTTCACATCAAACACTTCTTTGAACTCCAAACCGAATGGATAAGATGCATTGCCCATAGGTAAAGAACTCACGCCTAAGCTTAATTGAATGTAAAAAGGAATTGGCGATGAGATAATTTATGGGCTTAGCTTAGATTCTAAGAGTTGGTTATGTGATGATCATGGAGAAGTACATAGACTCTTTGATGATCTTTACACCATTTTACTTGTTTTGAGGAGATTGGACATAAGACATTACTTTTCTTATCTTGGTTTTGAGTTCCCACTTGCAAACTCATTTCCGGGTTTAGTCTTTGTTGTTTGCTTGAGAATAAGCAAAGGGCTAGTCCGAGGGTGTTGATGTGTACATATTTTCATGCATATTTTGATGCATTTTAGTTTAGTTTCATCCACATTTAGGTTGTAAATATTGCATATAAGTCTTAGAATCCATAGGTTTAAGTCTAGAATCTAGTTTAGGAGCATATTGCATTTGCATATCATTCTCCTAGCATTTGTAGGCGTAACTTCAAGATGGATTCATGGAGGTTCTAGAGGTGAATCTAAGGTGGAAATGGAGCTAAAAATCAAGGAAAAAAGGAGCTAAATGCTATGGGAGAAGTTGGGATCAAGTAGAACATCCAAGAGGAGGAAGAAGAGACAAAGATCTGCCAAGGAGCCCAGCTGTCGACCCAGAGGTCGACAGTGAGCAATCTTGGGTCGATGGTAGTCAGCATTGGGGCGACATCAGCCTCTCTTCACGTGAAGAAACCCTTTTTAGGGCATCCACACTCCTTCCTTTAGTATAAATAGCCTCCTATTGAACCAAGAACATAACTTTTATCAACTTTTCATCAACTTTACTTTTCTTTCATCTATTTTGAGATCTAAAAGATTGTAATAACTTCTTGATACTTTTGAGTGATTTGGATCTTTTCTTCTCATCTCTTTCTCTAGATCTTTTTGTCTAAGAACATGGGATCTCAAAGACCAAACTCTTGTGTTTGGATTTCCATGACTCTTAGTGAGTAGATTCTTCTTGGATCTTGAGATATGGTAGGCTAAGGTTACATCTAGGGTTGTGATAGATGATTAGGCTAGATTTGGTATAGATTCCTACTAGATCTAGTTTAGTTCTTTAAAGTTTATTGATTGCTCATTGACGCTTAGAAAGTGTTCGATGAAATGCTTGAGAGAACTAGATATATGTTTTTCACCTTGAGCTATGAGAGTAGTTTTCCCAATGAGACATCAAGGTGTTAAATGGTTAGAAGGGCTTGAGGAACACTATCACATACATGTTTAGATAGGCAACAAACGCGAGTTGAGCCTTGTAATGTGTATATGTGAATAGATCTTCGCCACGAGAGTGAGTTGATCAATAATAAAGGGATCCTTGCTCTAGGAATAGCTTGAATCCTCTAATAAAGCCTTACCAAAGTCCATCACATCACTAGATTGACCCCAAACCCATTACCATTGTCTCAAGATCCTACCTTTTTATTGTTTACATCCAAGTTCACTATTTTATTGATTTACTTACTTGCTTGTTTACTTATTGCTTTCTTTTATGCATTTCCATTATGTTTGGCCTTGAATATCGTTAGATTTAATGGAGACCCATGACAATCCTCATCTAAATCGACCACCTAGACTAGGACTCTTAGTGTATTCTCTTTGCTTAGGTTCTACTAGTCTAGCCTTCAAATCCTTGGACGACCCTAAAATACTACGATTGACCCCGTTCTCTTGCGGGATTGAAAGTAGAGTTTAAGTTTATAAATTTTAAACTTCGACAAAAACCAAACCACATCAGCAAGAACAAACATGATTCAATAAAACTTCACTTACATTTTTCCGCTAAAAATCGCAATCGCAAGCTAGTCCACTCTAGCTCTGAGATTCTAAAGATGATGGATCGAAATTCTTTTTTCCGAACAAATGAAATAGAGAAAAAGATGATTTGCTAGTTCAAAAGATGAAGCAGGGGGAAGAACTAATGACCAATACACCCTTCTACAAAGTAGATACTGGTTCCTCTATGCAGAGTTATTTTCAATTTTTTTTTTAATTTTTTCAAATTCACTCACTCTTAGTTAATAAAAATATTACCGTCGTTCCTCCAAATTGTTGTTTTTTTCTCCAATTTTTTTCCAAATATAGATTAATTAAATGATCATATGTTTGTAACTCATGTCTATTTTTTTCTTTAGCTGAAATTTGAATATTAGTTTTTTTTGACATTTTTCTCATTTCTGTTTGTTTGTTTTTTTCACCCAAACTGTCTCTAATCTAATAAAGTTTGAAAGATCTTAATTTTTTATATAAAGCTAAACTACATTTCCATAGTAAATTTCGTTTTATTGGAAAGCTACGTTCTTATAAACACCGTAATAATTCTTTTAGTTATTTATTTTGTCTAAGATAAGGTATGGTACATATATATATATATATACATATATGTATATATTTGTAGAATGGTAAATATCATATTTCATATTTCATGTAACATATATACAAATAAAATCGGTCACATTTTTTCTAAACTAAATTTGGTTTTATCTTACACCACTACTATCTTCCCAAATAAGATGAATGTATTTATATTTACACGTATGATTCGTTGATTAATTAGTACTAAGAAATATTATTAACTTTCAACTATAGGCATGAGATTTGGATAAACCCTTTCATCTATTCATCTCATCATTATTCAACGCGAAATAATTGGTTCTAGTGAATTCATATCAACTCAAAAAACCTCATCTCAAACTACGCTAACTCTAGCAGAGACCACCTTCTCAAATCAAGGTGCAAGAATAAGTAGGATTCGATAAAAATTTACTTACATTTTTCTGCTAAAAATCGTAATCGCAAGCTGGTGGACTCTAGATCTGAGATTCTAAAGACGATGAATCCAAATTCTCTCTCCCGAACAAATGAAATATAGAAGAAATGATGTGCTAGTACAAAAGGTGAAGTAATGGGAAGAACTAATGAACAATATACCATTCCATAAAGTAGATGATGGTTTCTCTTTGAAGAGTTATTTTTCAAATTCTTTTTTTCTTTTTTTTCAAATTCGCACGCTCTTAGTTAATAAAAAAAATTAGCACCGTCCCTCCAAAATGTTGTTTTTTCCTCCAAAATTTTCCCCAAATATAGATTAATAAATGTTCATATGTGTGGAACTCAAGTCTTTTTAGTGAAATTAGAATATTTTTGTTCTTTTTCACATTTTTCTCATTTCTGTTTGTTTGGTTTTTTCAACCCAAGTTGTCTCCAATCTTATAAAATTTGAAGGATATAAAATTTTAATAATCTAATTAAACTTTATGATCTTAGTAAATTTTATTCTAATGGATAGCTACATTTTTATACGCACCGAAGTAATTTTGTTTTTAATTTATTTTTCTAAGATAAGGTATGATATATATATTATATTGGTATAATGGTAGATATCATACTTCAAGTGACATGTATACAAATAAAACCGTCAACAATTTTTTAGTAAACAAAATTTGGATTTATCTTACACCAATATTATCTTTCTAAATAAGATGAATGTACCCTTCCATCTATTCATCTATTAGAAATTCTTCCATATATTCATCACTATTCTACGTGAAATAATTGGTTCCGGAGAATTTGTATCGATTCAGAAAACTTCCGCTCAAACTACGCTAATTTAAACACATAATGAATCCTCAAACCATAGACGCAAGAACAAGCAGAATTCGATAAAAATTCACTTACATTTTCCCACTAAAAATCACAATCGCAAGCTGGTTGACTCTAGCTATGAGATTCTAGAGATGATGGATCCAAATTCTCTTTTTCGAAAAAATGAAATAGAGAAGAAGATTTTGTGCTAGTACAAAAGGTGAAGTTGCGGGAAGAAGTAATGACCAATATACCCTTCCATAAAGTAGACCATGGTTCCTCTTTGCAAAGTTATTTTTTAACTTTTTTTTTCTTTTTTTTTCAAATTTACTATCCCTTAATTAATAAAAAGATTAGCATCGTCCCTCAAAATTGTTACTTTTTCCTCCATTTTTTCCCGAATATAGATTAATTAAATATTAATATGTGTATAACTCATGTCTATTTTTTCTTTTAGTGAAATTGGAATGTTTTTTTTTCCTTTTGACATTTTTCTAATTTCCTTTTTTTTTTGTTTTTTCCACCCAAACTATCTTCAATCCGATAAAATTTGAAGGATATAATAATTTTTTTATAAAATAACTAAACTATATCTTCATAGTAAACTAAGACCAAGATCCGCGCGTAGTGATAATAAAATTTGAAATTTTGTATATTCTTTGTTGTTTATATTGTTTAAATTGTTGTACTTGAATTTAGCACATTTTTAACTTATGGGAAATAGATTTATTTTATTAATCTAACTAGACATCATATCTTCATAGTGTTTCACATTTTTAATTTCTGTATACTACCACAGGAAAGACTATTTTGGAAAAAAAAATTTATAACATTTTATGTTATATTAAATTAGGACATGCGTAGTATGCATGTAAAATATGCTTAAAATTTAAGTATATTATTTAGAATCTAAATAGTTAACCGATGTAATACAGACCCATACAATTATTTTTACTATCAAAATTATATTTCATGATATAGAAAATCTAAAAATAATCTAGCATAACAAAATATTTGAAAATAACTCCTTATATATATTATAGGATTGTAAAAAAGATTTCAAATCTCTTAAAGTAAAATTAATTTAATTTTATTAAAAAATAACCATATTTTTTATATTTGTTTTATTTTAAACTATTTAATCGTAAGCTACATTTTCTTCGCCTTTTTATTGTTTTAAAATTTCATATTTTTAATTTAAAACCTTTAACAAAAATAGTATATAAAAAACCAATAGTAGAATCTTAAATAAAAAATAAAGAAAAAGTTTTCAGATAGTTTTTTTATCTTTTGTTTTTTTTAAAGTTAAGTGATTTTAGGTTTAAATTTTCTATTAAAAACTATATTATAGACACATATTACAATCTAAATTAACAATGAGACATATCACGATCTCGTGAATTATAATTACGCCTAAGTGTCGCGTTCAAATTAAACGCGTTCAACTTTATATAATGAGAATGTCATATATTTGGTAAATATATGAATTATTCTTTTACTCCATTAATAATGTAAATCTCTTTCTCTTGATTATGAACTAAAAAAGGGGAAAATTTCTTTCAACATTTTATGTTTTACCATACACTTTATAATAGAAACTTTTTTTTTTTGTCAACCACACAATAATCAAAAGTTGTCGTCCAAATTGGCTAGCCAATTTTAATAGAAACTATTTATATAGTAAACATTTTCATATTTCCGTATGTTATCGACATGCAACTATTACAGACTGTATTTTTTTGAAATACCGAAAGCATTACCTTCATTATATTCAACATATAATTTCATAGGGGTAATGCTTCAATACTCTTTGGCTTATTGAGATTTTAGGGAGAGGTAATGCTTTTACTCTTTAATTTTTTTTACTTGTAATGCTTATATTCTTTGATATCAATTAACTCCACAAAGTACAACTCAAAAACTGTATTTTTTATGCGAAAACAAATATCGCTTTGCATTTTGCATCTTCTCAGCTCTTTCCTATCTTAGCAATATTCGTAAATTAAAAGCTTATAAATCAAAATTAGAAACTCTACTTTGTGATTATACTTATTGGTCTACTATTGTAAATAAAGCAAAAATTCGCCGACAATTTTATTTTCTTCTCATATCAGTAAAGATACTTTCACCTTTGAAAACTCATGTCAGTAAAGATACTTTTTCAAGAATTCTCATGTTATATTGTAAAAGAAATTCACCGTTCTTTGAAAACTGAACAAAGCCAACCAAAGCCATGACTTTCACCTTACGGTTATTTTCCTATAGACCAAGTCTAAGATACTTTATTGTCTCATTTCCATGTTCTTGACACTACAAAATAATATCCCTCATTATACCATATAATTTGAGTGATCACAGTTTAAAAATCATCTGAGAGTCGAAAGTATTTATTTTAATTTCTTTGATGAGAGATAAAGTGTAGCTAATGCTTAATTTCATAAAGTGAAGCTTATTAGTAAAATCTCTTAATAGTAGCTTATGAGTTTGGTGATTATCGGAAAAAGTATAAGATATTCTCTTTTGTGATGATAGATTATGACTATAAATTCTAGTTATATTACATTTTTGTCATTTTATTTTTTCTGTGCAACAAAGAATCTACCATTTTGAAGTTCAATTCGCAAAATGCCTAGTCATATCGATTTTATTTTATTTTTGACAACTTTCGTAATATTCATTCTGTAGCCATTCATAGCTCTTTTAGAATCAGAATTATGCGTAATTGATGCAAAAGACGAAATCTTTGGTTCCTCAACATGGTAAATTTCACTAAACTTGCTTTTAAAACTTTCAAATTTTGATGTTATAAATCCCAAATTATGTTGAAGAGTAATTAGGTTTGTTTAACATATAAAACTCTAAAATTGCATAAAACATCAAATAACAAAAACAGTCAATAAACTACAAATAGCTTACAAAATGTGTCCAAAGAGACAAATCCAGTGAACACACATAATCATGCTTACCAACAATTAACTCTCAAACCACCACTCTGCCCCTAATTTTTCTTCTTTAAAAGACAAGCTCAAGGAATAGCAGCAGGTTGTCACCGTTATAAGAAGTGAGAGGAAGACCATGATTATAGAATTAATGTTGACGTTGTGCTTGCCTTCTGAAACGGGAGGAAGCGAGAAGGCTGGCGGCAGATACGTTTGGGAGGTAACAACGTTTAAGGAAGACGAAAAGGATATAGAAAAGCAAATGTGGGCTTAATGTGGAATCATTAGCATTAGGTCTTTTCTTTCATGTGTGGGGGTTAGGTTTATTAATCCGCGGCCCAATAATATTTGGTTTTTGGGGGAGATTTGATATTTCGTTATATTTGACTAGGTGAATTCCCGCGCTATGCGCGGATTTTGGTTTTTGAGGAACTTTTAAACTTTTGTATTCAGTGATTTTATTGTTCTCTATGTTCTGTCGTTTTATCTTTTATGTAGTTCGGTAGGTTATTTATTTATCATGTACTTTTAGAGATGATATAAGTACTAACGTAAATGTCAGTGTAATCGAAAATAGATGCGGCTAAACAAAACATGTAAAATGGGGGAAGTGATTTTAAAACAAATGCTTGAAGCAACAATAACCCGATACATAGACAAAGGGCTGGGTAAATTAACCGGAACCGGTAAACCGAACCGAAAACCCAATAACCGAAACCGAAAAAATGAAGAAAATACCCGAATGGTTCCAATTTTTAAGAACCGAAAGAACCGGAACCGAACCGGACCGAAATATTATAGGTAACCGAAAAGAACCGAAATATTTGAAATTATCCAAAAATAATTAAAAAATACTTTAAAAAATTCGAAAATACCCAAAATTACCCATAAATAACCGAAAATATCCAAAATTACCCGAAAATTTATACCCAAGTAGTTACTTTTCCACCTGCACCAACCACACTAGTAGGCCTGAAATTCGTGACTGCAAATTTTAGTTCACTTAAGGTGAAGATCTTCAAATTAGCATTTTGCAAGATCTCGCCTTCGGTTCGACGCATATGAGAGAAGGAATTAGTTGACGATCCTTTGCTTCCATCTCTACTTAAGAATCTCGAACTTAACCCTACAAGAAATCTTATCTTTGAATATTCACAAACCATAGCATTTAAACCTATAGGTTTCGGTTTCACTCTAACGAAGACAACGAGATTGAACTTTGTCTGAGTAATAATGGAAAGATATTATCCACTGTCTGAACAAGAACTCCACTGAAAGGGGGAGTCGAAATAGCAAAGATTTGTAGCACACTTACCAAGCAAGAGTTTGTCACGTCCTGGAGGATGTAACCAATCGTTGTATCCTCGACAATTTAACCGATGGATTTTTGTGTTCCTCTTTCTGTTTCAGGACTTTTTGATAACAGAACCATTGGATAGCCTTGTGATCTCAGGTTTGAGTATAGTTCAAGCATTAGCTTCCTTTTCAGAGGCTTTGATTCTTTAATATAACTATCTTGTTTTGATCTAATATAGAGAAGGAAGAGACATTAGTAATATAAAGCGTACTGAATACTGATGCATATAAACACTTTTCAATTCAAGATGTCATGTAACATCCATATTCTATTGAAAAGCGACACCACAATTCTTGTTTTTAAAAAGATAACGACAAGAAAATTGTTGAATCCAAAAACATCATTTCAAGATGTCATGTAACATCCAAATTCTATCGAAAAGCGACACCACGATTCTGGTTTTTAAACATTGGACCATCTATTAATATATTTAAAAAGATAAGTAGCAACCAAATGCTCCTTTGCTGCCAAAGATATACCGACAGCGAAAAGAGAGGATTTCTCCAAGTTTTTAAAGAAACCCATTTGTAACTGAAAGGAATCTCCATTAGTTTTAGAAATTTGAGTCAAAGCCAAGTTCCTTATATTTCCCTCAAGACCAGACGAAATGACTATCCAAAAAATCAGTTTCACTAAAGATTATGGCCACATTGAGAGCAGTAATCACTATTGTTTTCATTGGACCAAAAACGCTCATACAAATCACAAGGATGTTTGTATACCAAATCAAGATCAAATGACCACCAATATCTCCATCAATTTCTGATTGAAAGCAAATCACGCCAAAAAAAGTCATATTTTAAAAAGTTTAAAACTCTCGGAATCGGAGATATAACATTTCGCTTAGCGAGTCCAAAGCAAAGAATAAAAAGAGAGAACAGAAGTTCATAAACCAGAAAGAGAAACAGAAATGTAGAGAGGGAATGGGGGAAAGAAGACGAAACCTCTTGTGCTCAAAGGCGACGATAGGATTAAAAGGCTTAGAAGCAACGGCTGCGGAGATACTCATTCGTTACAGCAACTTCCTTGAACTTTTGCATAAATGCTTTGCAATCTGGTAAAGGACTTCGTTATATATACTATGACCCAATTAAGAGAAAACAAAATACTTTGGAAAAATGGACAGATCAGTGCTACTACATAAGCAACAATCAGTTAAAGATACCCAAACCAAACTTAGCATAAGATTAGACAGTAGGAAATTCACACTCACTCTCAACCGAAGCAAATCGGAAACAGAAAAGCTCATCCTTCAGTTCCTCATCGGAGTCAAGAGCGTGCAATACGCAAGATGTATCATTCCCAGCGTGTTCCTGAACAGTCATGCCTGATCTAACTGTAGACAAATTCCCAGAGAAGAATATCAAATAAGTGAGAATAAGTATGTTAAAAAATACAGATCCAGGACCAAAAATTTTACCGAGATGATTAACACAGATCTTCAGAGTTTTCGATTGTCTCATTACAAGACGAATCTTTCCGAAATCTTTGTGCTTTAAGAACTTCACAGTACCAGCGCCTCTCTCCTTCCACTGATTCCCATCTTTATCGAACCCATACAACTTCGATTTCCTAGAGATTCAGAAAACATAATTTCAATAAACATGTTGTGAATCGATTCAAAACGAAAACCCTAGAACTTAAGGAACTACCAAAACAAACAAATGCAGTAAAGGATTGGCTATAGAACACAAGATAGAGATATACATACAGATCGAGGATGTTATCTTCGTCTTCTTCTTCGGTGGCGATGACGACCTCTGCAAGCTGGACGATCGGAGCAACCTGAGCACTGGTGTCTTCATCCTTGTTGGCTTCAGACTCTTCCTCATCTCTCGATGGCGATGTAGACGGCAAAGAAGGTGAAGAAACGCGTATCAGCGAAGGTTGAAGGCGTCTATTTTTCGTCGGTTTTTTTTTGAAAGGACACGTGTCACCCTTATAGATGCTGACGTGTCAAAAGGATGGAGAGAGTTGGCCTCTTGTTATAGTATAGATTACTTTTAGTTAATCATCATAACAGAATATAATAACACCAAATGGATATTTAAGCCATAGCTTACATGGAAGCTCGGAAACTCTTCGAAAGATGCTGATGTGGCTTGACTAGAATTGTGTAAATAGTCCTTTTATATAGTTACTAGGACTGTGTTCGCGCTACTCGCAGACTGTTGTTTGTGATATTTGTGTTTCGTTATTTTTTTGTGGTTTTTAACATGTTGTCTTTGTAGGTGTTGTAGCTGGGGTTTGGGCTTAAAAGTGTTTTCAATGTAGTACTATATTAAGAATTATAATCGGTTAATGATATATGATGGGCCCGTATAATTAGTTTTAATATTATGACTTTTCTTCTTATATCTAAAGTTATATTTCCACCCTTGTGTTTTAGAAAGCCTTTATTTTGAAGTATTGAAAAATTTGTGAAATACATTTCTTTAACATAGGTTGTACAAATAGGTTTATAACTATATATAATTGAAAATAAATGTAATCATATTATTAAATAAATTGTATTTTTGTAGCTTTTTGTATATGATTTTTTTGAAATTTTCTTGTTTTACATCTGTATTTTTTCTTTGATTTGATATATATATATATATATATATATATATATATATATATAAAAAC
>OVAN01011532.1:0-14614 GCA_900406275.1 Anastatica hierochuntica | reverse complement strand
TGTTGAGAGCGAGTTCGTTTCGGATTTCGCACGTGACTGGAATCCCTTAGGCACCGTCTTTTGTTGTTTAAAAATTTCTTTTTCCGCGTCCGGTTGTTAACCCGTTGTTTTCTCGTTTCGCGGCTACCGATGCTCCTTACTCGGCACCAGCCGACATGCTAGGAGTTAGGAACCTTCTTCGATGTGGTCCGTTCCAATGGGGTTACTTCTCCCCTCAGCGAGTCCGTTCCGCTGTCGAGTACCATAGGGCTCATGCTCAGACTCGTGTGCTAGAGCAGCCGGGGCGGGGTACCGTTGGCTCTTCTGCGCATGAGATGCCGCCCGCTAGGGAGGGTAGGAGATCCTGACGGAACAACGAACAGTCCAGCGATGGATCCGGAGAGAGGAGAAGAGCCTCCAGGATCGCTGGATTGTCAAGTGGTGGGCTCGCGGAGAGGAGGAGATCCTCTGATAATGTCGGAGTGTTGAACAATGGGGAAAACGCTGCTGAAAAACGAGCAAGAGTGGAACCCTAACCTCCTTGGCGGGGATGGAGTTGGCACGAGCAGAAGTCCGTTGCCGTTTTTCGAGGGATTGTTTAACTCCGATGCTTTTCCCGATTTTGATGCTTCGTGTTANTCGGAGCAGTATGAGGAAGCACTACGCCAAGGAATGGGGGTCAGTTTTTCCGACCCTTTAACGTAGTTCCGTTCGTTCGCGTGGTTCTAACCCCTCTGAGGTCTTTCTGTTTTATTTGCAAGGACTTCGCAAGATGGACGAGGCCCTAAAGGCAAGGACTTCGAAAGCGAGTGCTGCCGTGCTCTGAGAGAAGGAGCTCGCAGAAGAGAATGCCCGTATGAGAGCCGAGGTTACAACGGCTCCACTTCGTGACGAAGAATGGTCGCGGCATCGCGCGTCGTAGATTCGTCGAGCGTCCCGGAGTGGAAAGCGTGAGATTGCATCCGTCGACGGAGAGCGTTCGCGACAATATGTGGCCGCGCTTGCTGAATATCAATAGGCGTACAAGCTGCACAAAGAGTATCGCGAGTGTCGTGGCTTGGTTGGTTTCTTTCTCTCGACTGCGCAACCAGGCTAAACCTATGAGACCAAGATGAGGAAGGCGAAAGCCCGGATGGATAGGCGCGCAAATGCCGAGTCCCTGGTTCCTACCATCGAAGATAGGGTTCAGAGCCATTGGGACTCGCTTTCCGTTTCTCAGGATTTGGAGGAGGCGGTTTACCCGACTTAGTGCGAAGGCGAGGAGGTCGACCAGCCTCTGAACCTAACCGGAGATTACGGGTTTCCAACTTTTGGTTCCAATGTCCCTCGCGGGGGCTCGTAGAAAGGGGTTATCTGTTTTAGTATTTATATATAATATTCTTTTTAGCCGAGTTTGGCCGTGTTTGATATGGTTGTCGTGTTTGTGAAATGGAATCATTTTTAGTTCGAATTTTGACGTAGCGCAGAGGAAGGAACTTGTGAGGTAGTTCCGTTTTCTGATTTCCGTTGTTTCCTTTTCCGTGTTTCCGTAATCGTTTACGTAGAATTAGATCGTTTCCGTAAGTTTCCTCGTGCCCGGTTGTCGTAGTTTCAATTTATGGAAACTTTCCATTTTTGGCAAGTTCCCAATTTGGAAGGTTTCTATTTTTGGAAAGTTCCCTTTTCAGGAAAGTTTCTATTTTGGTCAGGTTTCCCGATTTAGAAAGTTTCCGTTTTTAGAAAGTTTCCATTTATGGCAGGTTTCTATAAATGGAAAGTTTCCTTTTTGAGCTGGTTCCAGATTAAGGTCTAATCCAAGTTCCTTTTTGGTTCAGGTCCAGAGGTCCACTGGTTGTTTCGGAAGTCTTCAGCGCCAGTCTCCGCGTCTGCATTTGCCAAGGTGAGGCGCTATTCCCGTAGCTAATCCCCCGTAGAATTGCCTTAGGATGTTTTCATTGCTAGCATAGGGTTAATGCGTCTTGATTGTTGTCCTGTTTGAGAGTCGAGTCAGTCTGTCTGATGATTGATTTAGAGGTCTAGGAAATTAAACTAGTGTAATAGGATGTGATGTTATGCGTTTGAATGAGTTGTGGGAGTGAGATCGCCCCCGGAGAAGTGAAAGAAAGCCCTGAGTCCACACAAACCGAGGAGTTGGTGAGTGAGTTTAGTCGGTCACTGTGGTGGTTGCTGCAGGTTAAGGCGTTTTGGAGAAAACCAGGGGTTTTGTTTAGGACATCTTTGTATGTCATGTATGTTTGTGACACAATAGGTGTCTGCTTGGTGTTAATTCTATGTTATCTATGAATGCATGTTAAGTCTGTTCCGCGGTGTTGTGTGTCTAGTAATTCCATATCTCACTGAGTGATTCCCCTGTCACTCACCCCTCTCGCTCCCTCGTCCCTCCCCCTTTTTGTCCCTGCAGGTGAGTATGACGAGCAGCTGGATGGATGACGAAGGAAGTGGATTGTTCGGTTTCGGGACCGGGTTCTTATTTAAATTGTTTTCTATGGTTTGACTCGATTTTAGTTTCTTTTAGACTTGTTATGTTCTTTTCCTATGGGCTAGAAGACTCTATCCATGTATGGAGCTCTGCCTAGCAACAAGATGGATATATCCTTGTGATGGATTATTTAGACTCGAATTTGATTTAAGAATTTTATTAGAAATGCTCTGGGAGATTGTTTGAGAAGGAGAAGTTAGTTAGAGAAGATAACAGATCCGGGAGGGGCCTTGGCCAGGTGAACCGGAGTGTTACAAAACTTCTTTTATTTTATTTTTTAAACAAAGAAACATTTAGGAAAAGAACTAATGAGACAGAGAGAAGAAGAAGAATTGATGTTGTTCATGAAATAAACTTAAGTTTTGAACCTAATTATTATATATAATTTCCGTAAAACAATTTCCAATAGGGTTATAACAGTCATTAAAGAATCATATTAGGGATAAATATCCCACATCGGAAGTTGGAAGCGATTCTTAATAGTATATAAGGGACATGGGCGAATCCACTTATCGCCAATTAGTTTTAAGTTGGAAGCCCATGTAGCTTAACATGGTATCAGAGCCCATATCCATAAAATCCAACCCGATCCAAACGATCCGACCCAATGTTGGTCCACTTGATCGTTCCCCGAAAATACCAGGATCTATGGCCATGAGAATCATTATCTCAAGGGGCGTACTAGACATGGACCAATCCACTTATCGCCAATTGGTTTTAAGTTGGAAGCCCATGTAACTTAACATGGTATCAGAGCCCATATCCATACAATCCAACCCGATCCAATTGATCTGACCTAAAGTTGGTCAACTTGATCGTTTCTCGAAAATACCGAGATCTCTGGCCAAGAGAGCCATCATCTCTTAGGGGCTTATTAGGGATAAATATTCCATATCGAAAATTGAAAAGGACTCTTAATAGTATAGAAAAAAAGATAGACCAATCCACTTATTGCCAATTGGTTTTAAGTTGGAAGTCCATGTAACATAACAAATCGAACACAATTTCCTAAACGAAAATTTGTCCTTAGCCAATAGTGGTGCGACATGTAAGCAAACATCGATTTGTTTTAATGTAAAATACAAAAGTAACGAGCTCTAGAATTTTGGCACATCATCCAGAAATTCTATGAGCTCGCCATGTAACAAAACGACTTCATATATATAATATATATATAGATATAAATAATTAATTTATATTCCACTATTATCTAAAATCAAAATAATTAATATATATTTGGAAAAAATAAATAAAAAAGTGACTTGCAATTCTATTTTAAAATAATTAATATATATTTTATTCATATTTAAAATCAAAAATCATTAATATATATTTAGAAAATCAATAAATTTAAAACTTGATTTTCAATTCTATTAAAGAATAATTAATATATACTTCATTACAATTTTAAAATTAAACCTGTTTTGGAATATTTCCATGTATTCTATATATTGAATTTATTTTTCTCTATTCTTAATTTACTACGTACATTAATAATTAATCAAAAATTGAAATAAAAAAGATATGTATATATATATAAATATATATATATATATATTCAAAATATTTAATAATTACACTTCCCATATTTTCGGAGATATGGTTGTGATTATTCGTAGAATAGAGTTTCTACTTTGCGTAGAAATAAGAGAGCGGTCCGAAAGATGATTCTGCTCTAAGTAGACATTTGAGTGTTTGTAGATTATTTATTCTAAAAATATTAGATTAATAGTGTAAAAGTGGACGATTTATTCTAAAAATTTGTAACTCGTTTTAAAATATATAGATATAATATTCCTCAGATTTAGAATTATATTGAAAATTAGATTATTTGTTCTAATATACATAGATTGCCTAATAAAACGTGGAATTCCAGTTCTATTTTGCCGTCTTTTGGCTAAAATCTGCTTTTGGTAGACCAAAATTTGTAATACTAATTAAAATTTTTAAACTTAAACAAAAATACAAATATGTTGATATGAGTATTTTTTTCATATGTCCCATTTTTTATAATTTTTGGATTGTAAAACTATTTTTATTAATTTTGATTAAAGAAAGGACAACAAAAAAAAAATGACACTAATAACGATTTATCCGATAAAGACAAACATATTGTTTTTTTTTTTACGTTTTGGTAATTTTCCTTTTTTTAAAAAATATCTTCAATATAGTTAAGTCTAATTGTGAGCTTCTTTTGTAAAATTTCCAAAAAATTGGCCCTAAATCTTAATAAAACTTTATAAAATATATTGGTCCATCTGAAAAAGCACTCTTTACACTTGCCTAGAGACGTGAACTACACCTCTTCGAAAAATTAGCCTGAGTCTTTCTATAGGTCTGAGATTCACCCTAAGTTATAAAATACAAAAAAAAGTTTTTTTCGTATCTCTGTACGACTGTTGTTAAAAAAACATATGAAAGTTTTGCATCTATACTCCTAAAACTCAATAATTTGTTTGTAAATCAGTAAATGTGGAGAACATTCGTTGAATGCGAGATTAGGTATTAATTTGGTCGAGAAGGTGAGACTTCCAATTTTAAGCACTCTAGAAACTATACACGAAACTCTAAACATAAGTGTTCTACTGGAAATAGTTTAAATTTGATATCCATTTAACGTACGGAAGTTCACAAGGAATAAATATATATGCAATAATTGCACCAATTATCAAAAGTTAGTCTTTTTTTTTGTCAAAAAGCAAATTTACACTAGAACGATAATACAATAACCGTTGATTCTAAAAAAGACTTAAATTTCTATGTATTAATAAAGGGTTACATACAGTTAGCCCATGTATAACCGGTTTAGGAAGTTGATTTTGAGATTATTTAGGTGTTAGGGTTTTGTAAGTTATTCATTTAGACAATGGATAAAAAAATGCAAAAATTAATGTTTACCTCAATTTTGTCTTCTATATAAGTGTTGGAGATAATTTTATTCCTTTAGAGTCTAACCTTAGCTAGACCGGGGGCACATTAACAAACTCTCTAGTTGAATGTGTTAATTAAGGCTCTACGCAAGGGCGCACAACCATGCCAAGGCTACAAGCTAATGTAGAGGGAATATTCCTCTTACACGATTTAAATCTTAAGAGATAAGGAAAATTACTTTAGACGAATTATGGAAATAATCCTTATTGTATAGATAGATTCGAAACTAGAAATTATCTATAAAAGATATGGAATTAATTTTATTCAAAAACTATAAAAACAAGGGGGGAAACCCTAATTCAAGGATCCAAAATCTAATCCTCAATATTCATACTTTGTAATCTATATCTTTAAGACATTAATAAAGAATCGCTTTACACATCTTTTGTTCTTGTTCTTCTCTATCAAAGGATCACCAAAGAACCCCTAAACAATTTGACGCTAGAAGGAGGGGAGATTTCAATAAGAACAAAGGAACAAATAAGAGTGCAAGTCTCGAGTCTATGTCTAATGATGCGGCTATGACTTGGGCAGAAGAGGTCGCGTCCGAAACAACAAGAGATGCATCACTCGTTGCAAAGCTTCAAGAAGAGAGTCTCGTCGATACAGTCGTTAGACGAAACACCGACGAAGATCGCCAAGGAGATGCGAGCGCATCAAACTCCAAGTTTTGGGCTGACCCGAACCCCTGACTCTCATCATCAAAGCAGCCCAAGCAGACCTCACAAAGGAAAAAATAACAAGGCACATGATCTAGAAGTCTTGCTAACGAGGAGGCTAGAAGCCATGGAGAACATGATCAAGCACCTACCGAGGGTAGCAACACCATTCATCAAGAGCACTCCAACTCCTATGCAGACATACCATTCGTCGGTGCTATCGCCATTAGCAAAGTCCCCAAGAGGTTCACCTGGTCAACTATGCCACTGTACGATGAGACCGCAGACCCCGACACGCACATAACCTAGTACCGCCAACGCATGCTCACTACGTCTGTCAGCCATGATCACATGGAAGTCTGCATGTGCAAAGGATTTGGAGTAACCCTCACTGGGCCAGCACCACTATGGTACTCCAATCTAGCCAATGGATCCATTGATTCTTCTGCAACGCTAACATATCGTTTTGTTGAGCAATTCGCTAGTAGTCGCACTCTAAGGAGTACCTCTAACGATCTCTACCAAATCATGTAGTGCCAGGACGAAAGCATTAAGGAATAAGTCCATCGCTTCAACAAATACAAAGTAGCAGTTCCCATTTACGTTGTCTCCACTGCAATCTCTGCCTTTAGGCAAGGATTGTTGGTTGATAGCGATCTATACAAATACCTTACCAGGTACCCATGTTATACCATGAAGGGCATGGGCCCAGATCAAGTGGGAAGACAATCCCACTTACCAAGTCTAGCCGACACATAAAAGCAGTTTTAAGGTTCATGGCCATGCAAAGGCCTCCAAGGACGACAAACCCAATGCTCGACCTAGAGCTGACAATTCTACCAAGGGTGGTTCCAAGGCATGGCCAAAGCCTTTAGCGAAAGCGGAGCATGAGAAATACGTGCCCATGACCTGGCCTGACATGTCAACCATGATGATATCTCTCGCTGAAATAGTAAGTTAGCTGAGACATTTGTCACAAAAGGTCAGATGGCCAATGAAGATCCGGACCCCGCAACATAAAAAGGATCCTTCCAAGTTGTGCGATTTCCACAATGACCATGGTCATCTAACGGAAGACTACCTCCAGTTCAGATTCGAAGTTAACGAGCTGCTAAGGAAAGGATACCTTTGGGAATTCCTCTCATACAAAGCCAAGGCGTTCATCCATGAAGAGACCAACAACGACACCCCTACGGGATCAAGACCTGACTCACCAAGGCAAGATTGGTAAGTGGAGTGACTATGTTCGCTACAAAGTGAAGCACTCGCACTGCTAAGGCCGACCAAGGGACAGATACCATGACGGTCGATGAGGAATGCAAGGACGGTGCTATAAGCTTTGCCACTAACACTGAAGAAGAAGTGACGACTTTGCACAACGATGGCTTGGTGATATCTTTGAAAGTTGTGAACTGCCTTACGAATCGCATCCTTGTCGACAACGGCAGCTCAACTAACATAATCTTCGGCAACACCTTTGAAGGCCTAGGACTAAACAAAGAAGAAATCACTAGGAAGTTCACTTCTCTAATCGAATTTAGCGGTGAAGAAAAGCAAACCGTCGATGAGGTAACTTTGCCAGTGTACGTAGGAGGCGTAAATCAAAGTACTAAGTTCCTCATCATCGAATGTCCTTAGACGTACAACACCGTAGAAGGAAGGCCATGGATAAATGATTTGAAAGTCGTTCCATCGACCCTGCATCAGTCCTTCAAATTCCCAAACGCCTTGAGGAGTGAGAGAAATCAAAGGTGATCAGGAACGTGCCTGGTCATGCTACCACACGACCTTGAAAGCTATAACTCCAAAGGCTCGATCGAAAGGCACAACCTTGGAAGTCTCGACCAAGCTATCGCGTGAAGAGAGCAGCCTACTGACACCAGCTCTGAACACTAGCCTAGGGGGAAAGGCCTTGGGCAAGAGATGGATCTATTACAAAATCGTATGTTGGCTAAGGTAAACTAACCCCTAGTTTATGGCATCTGATAAACCATGGGACATTTGCTAAGGGATTCGATTTTATTTATCTACGATTTTGTTTTGATATTCTTTTTAATAAGAATTAATATTCAACAAAAGAGTAATTTAGTGCCTAAGCTATTCTTTTTAAAGAAAATGTCGGTATGAATGAAACGCCTCTAAAAATAACTAGAACAAACTTGAATGAGATGGACTGTGTTGACCATGAAAACCTAGGTTAGCAATAACGAAGGCGAATCTGACAACCTATAGAAGGAAAGCCGTGAACACCATGAATGCATACGACTTTCCCTTAGGGGGAATATGGTACAACACTCAACCAACTAAGGCTACAAGCCTATCAAAATCTATGTAATGCGGACAAGATCCTAACCGTGGTCCATGTAATGCGGACAAGCTCCTAACAATGGCTAAAAGTCCATATGATGTGGACTAGCTCTTAACTATGGTTCATCTAATGCGAACAGGGTCCTAAAACCATGTTCGAAAGGGCATGGTAAAGATGAGGACAAGCTCCTAATGACGGTGGATGCAACACATCCAAACTATTAGTTAGCAAAGCTAATGGAACATGTGCACTCCTGTCCATCCTAGCACGCGACTCATAGAGAAAAAGTTTTAACCCGTACGATAACAATATTGGCCACAAAAAGGCTACGAGCCCAGGGATCTGAGTCCACCCAAGGCATGTATGCCTCATGACCTAACCTCCTAGCATTATACTTTCATAGTCTAGCGAATTATGCACCCTTGGCCCACTAGGGCTACGTGCCCCCAGGGCACAGAAAATAGAACCAAATGGGTTTTAAATCTAACGCCCAGCGAACCATGGTTTACTAGGGCCATGTGCCCCATGTCTTAATGGAGGATAATTCAATGAGGACGAACCTTGGGCTCATTAAGGCTCTAAGCCCTAAAGTATTGGATATCATACCTCCTAATTCAACTTGAGGTCTACGGGACCTTGGCTCATCATGGCTATGTACCCTTAGGCCCCGACAACGAATCCAAGGCGAATAATGAAGAACGTCTTAATCTCCTAAGGCCACGTGCCCCGAAAGCTTCGATGTCGCATCTAAGAACAAAAGAAATCTAGAAAGCTCCGAGCCATGGAATCCAAAGACGACGCTAGGAATTGACTCAACAAATATATGCCATGGACCTGACAAGGATCAAATATCCAAAAGGCAGACTTGTGGTCCACAGTCTCTGTCTTTAAGAAGGAATTCTTAATGGTTTAATGCAAATTCATCTGCTATGAAGGCTACTACTGCAAATCACGAAGACTACAATATCGATTCAACACCTCGGCGATAGAATATCTTCTAGGGCAAGAAACTGAGAAGATGGTCGAACGATAGAAGCCAAAGAAAAAGAAGGAAAAGAGAATACTAAGAAGGCCTTGGGGGCCTACCAATGATGAAATGTTTTGGTCCGCTAAGGCCTAGAGAGTTTTAAGGCCTTCCGCCCTGGGAAAGAATTCAGGGGCACAAAGGCCTAGAGAGTTCATATGCCCACGGAGGGGCTCTTACTTGTCTATGGTGTTGACAGAAGCCAACGCCCACACATCAAGATAAAAAAAACAATCTTACGCCATAGGGGCGCCTTCTNTTTTTGGGGGGGGGGGGTCTGTTGGAGGAGAGGCCTGGAGGCTTGGGAAGTCAGGGTGACCAAAAGCTAGGGATACCAAAGTCACCGTCATAGGAGGAGCGGTTTCACCTTTGATAAGTGCATCCATACGGAGCACCTCTGGGACTTTAAAATCAAAATCGGCCAAAGGCCAACCCTTGTATGCACCAGTTAAAAAGTCCTTGGCCATTTCCCATCGTACCTTCATCTCAGCAATGGCTTCGGTCACATCCACCTTGGCCACAACTTGGTTCACCCCTTTGGTCTTATCCTCTAGTAAGGCGTTTATACGGGTCTCCCTAAGCTCCTTGACCTCACGGCCCTTGGCCTCCAACTCCTTCTACAGAACATCAACCATTTTCTTCTCCGCTGAAAGCTCTCCCAGGGCATCTTCACTAGCTCGTCAGGCCTTGGTCACCTCCTCCTCTAGGGCTCTTATATCCCTATCTTTGAGATGGATAACAACTACAATCTACAAGAAAGGTCAAAGTCAGCAACCATCCAAGAGAATCAGAGAAAGGCTAAGTATACACTTACCTCAATGGCCCTAGAAAAAAGTTCCTGCTCAGAGCGAGCTTGCTTGTCAACTATTTGAACCACGTCAACGGTCAAGAAGCGGTCTCCCAAGGCAACGTGCTGAGAAGCAAGGACCTCTGTGGAGGTAGGAGTCATGGATGTCTCCTTGGCAGGGCAAGGCTTCTTAATGGCATGGGATGCAGCTGGGGTTCCACTCCTCTTCTTCACTAGGGGCTTATTCTCCTTTGTGGCAGCCTCATCAGGGATGGACTCAAATTCCACCAACTTAACATTGCCAACCATGTACTTTCGGAGTACTGCAGAGGCCATGTCTTGGTTCTCTTGCTCATGCCTACCCTTGAAATAGTTAAAGAAGAATGAAGAATGCAACCTATTAAGCTAGCTAAGGGTAATCCGTGGAAAACTTACCAAAGATGGAGGCGTACCCTTGGCTGTTTTCGCCAACAAGGAAGTCTACCACTCCGAAGCTTTTGGGGACTCTTAGAATCGCCTCTACACGTAGCCTGCTTGGCTTGGAAGCTTTCATCTTTACCTCTATATAATGATGGAAAAACATAAAGTAAGGCGTTAGCAAGATTAAGGAGTTGTTAAAAAAATCAAGTCTACGGACCTTTGCACTGCCAGCAAGGCTTGAATCCTGGGCTATTCCCCATTGATAAGAAGTAGTAGTGATCCCTAAAGGCCTCATCCTTGGCTCTCCGCACCTTGTGGGGCCTGTCATCCACCAAGGCCTCTCTACCCTGCCTAATGTGAAGGTGTTACCTTAAAGGCTCACCCCTGTAATAGAATAAATAATCGTCATAGAGAACCTCATCGATCCCTGCCGGAAGAGAGGTCAGCTCCGACAAAGCCTGAATTGATGTCAGAATATGGAAGGCCAAGGGAGAGAATTGGCTAAGGCACACCCCCAGCTTGTTAGCCATCGCTACCACCAAGGAGGGCAGCGATCTCTGGAAGCATGCCTCTAGGAAGACTTCATAGATGGCAATATCTAAGGGGCCATAATCATAGGCCCTTTGGTGAGGTTTTTGACACCTAAGCGGCGAGCTTGGGGAGAGAGCAAACACGACCTACGTTTTCTCTAGGTCCTCTTGGCTGATGACCGATGGCGGATTGAGAGTCCTATCTAAAATGATTGCATCTTTTCAAAGAAGTCCTATCTAAACTCTAAAGAGACTAAAGCAAGGAAGAGAAGGGCTAAAGAAATGTTACCTTGGTGAGAGAGTTAAAGTGTTTGAGATGCGAACGACGGGAAATTTTACGAGGCTTATCCTAAACAAAGGTAAAAACCGAAATCTTTTAAGAAAGAATCTACTCTTCAAATTCCACACGTGGAAATGAAGAGTGGGGGCAACTGTTGGGGGTAATTTTATTCCCTTAGAACCTAACCTTAGATAAATCGAGGGCACATAAACAAACTCACTAGTTGAACGTGTTAACCAAGACCCTAGCCAAGGACGCACAATTAAGCTAAGGCTACGAGCCAAAGTAGAGCGAATATTCCCCTTACATGATTTAAATCTTAAGAGATAAGGACAATTTCCTTAGACGAATTATGGAAATATTCCTTATTGTATAGATAGACTTGAAGCTAGAAGTTATCCATAAAACATATAGAAATATTCTTATTCGAAAGCTATAAATACAAGGGGAAGAACCCTAATTCAAGGACGCGAAACCTAATCCTCAATATTCATACTTTGTAATCGATATCTTTAAGATATTAATAAAGAATCGCTTTAGACATCTTTTGTTCTAGCTCTTCTTTATCAAAGGATCACCAAAAAAACCCCTAAACAATATCTATTTAGCTCCTTTTTTTCCATCTTTATAAGTATTTAACTTTCTTCAAGGTTAACTCATGTTTTATTTACTAGAATAATGCACCATTTAATCAATGGGAAATTAGGGCATGTTTAGGTGTTTTTGGATGATTCTTTGAGGGGGAGAGAACAAGAACAAAATATGTAAATGATCCTTTATTGATGCTTAAGAAAATCGAGTACAATAAGTGATTTCTNGGGTGGGGGGGGGGGGGTTGGTGATTTTTCGATGGAGAAGAACAAGAACAAGGTTGTCGATAGATTTTTAAGGTTTTTGGAAGGAGATGAACGAAAGAGGCAGAAGTAATGTAAAATAATCTTCTTTATTGATGAATAATCGAGGTTGGATCCTTGAATTAGGATTTTTTCCTTTGTATTTATAGCCTTCTAATTAGAGTCTTTCCATATATTTTATAGATAACTTCTATGCTCGAGCCTATCTTACAATAAGGAATATTTCCCTATATTCAATAAAGCATTTGTGCTTATCTCTTAAGATAGTAGACCAACTAAAGGGAATATCCGCCATACCTCGGCTATGACCTCGGCTTGGCGATGGTGTCCTTGGCTATGGCCTTGGTTAGCACCTACAAGTAGGGCGCTTGTTTATGTCTCCTTGGTCTAGGCTATGGTCGAACTCTAAGGGAATAATATTACCCCCAAAGGTTGCCCCCACTCTTCATTTTCCACTTGTGGAATTTGAAGAGTAGATCTTGTCTTAAGAGATTTTGGTTCATACCTTAGTTTGGGATCGACTTTGTAAAAATATTAAAAATTAGAGTAGCTCTCGCTATGGCTCTCGCTGTTATGGCTTCATACTTTGTGAGTCTCATTAGCGCTTGGTGGGCCACATCTTTTGATGAACTCTTGACTTGAACTCCATGGCGTAATCTGGGCTTCTCTTTTTGTCTTCGGTCCATTACCGCTAGGGCTAAATAGGCAAGAAAGTGATGAGTCTTTGTCATTTCACTTTTTTGCTTGCCTGCTCTAAGTTAGATTAGGGTTTTCTCTCAAAAGGCCACTACTTTCTCTGCTTTTTCTGGTAAGTCTAGCATATTTTCGGTAGATATGACTTTCTTTTATCCTTAGTAGTTGTTACAGGTGAATTTGGTCGTTCTTTGTAGCACTACAGAAGCTGGAGGTCGATGAATGTATATCGATGGTAGTTTGAAGTTGTTTTAAGCTCAAAGATCAATAATGGTGAGAAAAGGTTAGTTGTATTGATTTCTTAGCCTAGAGTTTCGTGTCTCCACGTTTTTCCCTAAAGCTTTATATTTATACATGGAGTTCATGATTATCTCTCCAAGAATTGGATATATCATTATTATCTATAAAGTATATGCATTTTTATCTACAGAATACACATCATTATTTGTTAATTTAAATAACAAAAACAAGCAAGAGTCAGCGGTCGACTGACTTTCGGCTTCCGGTTACGCAACGTCGTCTGGCTTCCTGCTTCCAGGCATTCCCCTGCTTTGAGGTCTTATTGTTGTACTCCATCTAAGTTTGGGGGAATTCCCATGGACTAAATTACTCCTAACAGTTTGCCCCTTATTGTGCAGGTTCGATCCGAAGCTGTGGAATAACATGTCTTCCAAGTGGCTTAGGCATGAAGCCATTAGTTGCTCGACCTTTTTAGCTGTGACTTGCGCCGCCTCTATTTTCTATAAATGCCTGCTTGCTTTTAGTTTGAATTCCATAAGATAATGGGCGCCATTGCAGCGGGAGGTTGCGTCTGGCTCTTGACGTGTGGCCTCAGAGCTTTGAATTTCAAATTTTATGAGTCGTTAGCATTTTTCAAGGATTGTTTGTTGAAAAATGCCAGCCATCAACTTCGTGAGGATTGGAGGAAGAGATTATAGCCGTTGATGAAGATTTGCAAAGATTTGAGAAGAAATAAAATAGCTGTTACTTCCGCGAGATGTGCGCCAATGATTGGACGCGTACGACTGATTTCAATTTCTTCTCTTTCCTTTTAAACCTCTTCTTTCTTTTCTCTTTTGAATTTTAACTTCGTCTTCTTCCGAGGACACCGAGATCCTTGAAGCCAATACTCGGCCCTTGTGATCCGCTGCGGGTCCAAAACTTCTGAAGGTCGGCCCTTTCTCTAACGTAAACTCTGATATCCTGGAATATTGGAGGCAGCAATACTCCATTGGAGAAGATGTCCATTTGAGGGTGCCTGGGAAGGACGAGAGGGCTTTAGAATGCCTAGGAGATGAGATAGTCATGTATGAAGGCTATTTCAAGGCCAGAGTCAGGGGTACGATATCGGCCCTGGTGAGGAAAGTCTCGGAACACTTCAACATCTGTCCTTCCCAGCTAAACCCACCTTCTTGGAGGGTCCTTACCGTCGTCCAAGTACTTAAAGAGTTCCATCGATTGGATCTTGGCATTATGATGTACATACAATTTCATGCATATTTTAGTGTGTTTTAACTTAGTTTTCATTCATANAATGCATCATTTAGAGTCTAGAGTCTAGATTAGGTTCATATTGCATTTTTGCATCAATTTTCTTGCATTTGTAGGTGATCTTTTGTGATGGAATTTGGGAGGCTCTAATGGTGGATTCAAGGTGAGATTGGAGCTTA
>OVAN01011531.1:0-10737 GCA_900406275.1 Anastatica hierochuntica | reverse complement strand
GCGACATCATCTATGGGAAAAACTTCAACGCATTTCAACAACTTCAAATGACCCTTGGCTATGTATTGGAGATTTTAATGAGATAGCTAGTAATGATGAAAAGAAAGGTGGTCCTCGAAGACCGGAACATACGTTTACTGATTTTCGACGTATGGTAGCCGTCTGCGATTTTCACAACCTCAAAAGCATTGGTGATCGTTTTACCTGGACGGGTAAGCGCTACAACCACGATGTTCGCTGCTGCTTAGACAAAGCCATGGGTAACTCCGAATGGCTCTCCCTTTTCCCCTCAGCACTCCTCGAGTTTTTGCCATTCGAAGGCTCAGATCATCGTCCCCTTCTTACAACTCTACATCCGTCTACCATTACCAAATCACATCGCTTCCACTATGATAGCAGCTGCTACACAGAAGATTCCTTTCGATCTGCGGTTCTCAGTGGTTGGAATAGCCCGCGTCTCACGGCTTCTAATATAGAAGCAAAAATTGGAGAAACACGTACCACCATCACCCAATGGAAGAAAATTCACAAACCAAACGCTGCTAAGCGCATTCAAGAGCTGAAGAAAAGACTCGACCGAGCATATACAAGCCGACACACTTCTACATTGACTCGTCGAACGATTCGGAAGGAGCTCAACCAATCTTATCGGGATGAAGAACACTATTGGAAAATGAAGAGCCGGAACCAGTGGTTGCGGCTTGGTGACCGACATACACGTTACTTCTTTGCCAAAACCAAGACACGTGTGGCTAAAAATAAAATCATGGCTACCGAAGATAACCACGGGCGTATTTACCGTGGAGAGGATGAAATTGGTCTTGCGGCTGAAAACTACTTCTCCGACTTATTCTCTAGTAACGGAACTGTTTCACCAACTATGGACACTGTGTTTGAGGGATTTAATCCCCGCGTCTCGGCCTCAATGAATGCACAACTCACCTCTATGGTTACTGAGGACGAAATTCGTACTGCGATTTTCTCAATTGGAGCTACTAAAGCTCCCGGACCAGATGGGTTCACAGCTTCCTTTTTCCAGCAATTTTGGCCAGATATCAAAGGAGACATAATTTCTGAGGTAACCAATTTTTTCAATACTAGTATTATGTCAAAAGATCGTAATCACACCAATATCTGTCTCTTACCAAAGAAAGATCTCCCTATGAAATTATCTGACTTTCGGCCTATTGCATTATGCAATGTGAGCTATAAAATCATTTCCAAAATTCTGGTCAATAGACTCAAGGACCTCCTTCCTACTCTCATTTCCCCGAATCAAGCAGCCTTTATTCCCGGTCGGAATATCGTTGACAATGTCATTATAGCTCATGAGGTCCTCCACTCTCTGAAATCGCGTAAGCGATGGTCCAAGTCCTATATGGCTATTAAAACAGACATCACAAAGGCTTATGACCGCTTAGAATGGAGCTTCCTCCGACGCACTTTGGCAGCTATGGGTTGTCACCATACCTGGATTACATGGGTCATGACCTGTGTAGAATCACCTACCTATTCCGTTCTCATCAATGGTTCCCCTAAAGGTCACATCAGACCTGGGCGTGGTCTCCGTCAGGGGGATCCCCTTTCACCTTACTTGTTCATTTTATGCGCGGAGATCCTTACATATATGCTCCAGACCATGGCTTCGAAAAATAAAACCAAAGGCATTAAACTCAGTACTCATGGTCCAACATTGTTTAACCTGATGTTCGCTGACGATGCTCTATTTTCCTGTCATGCCCACCAACGGTCGTGTAAAGCTATCATGCAAACGCTTCGCACCTATGAGAAGATCTCAGGTCAATCCGTTAACGTCAACAAATCCGCCATTACCTTTGGCTCGCGGGTGTCCCAGGAGGTTAAGACACGCTTGCGGCGAATTCTGAACATTCATAATGATGGTGGGAATGGTAAATATCTTGGACTTCCAGAAAGAGTCGGGCGTAAGAAGAAAGACATCTTTAAGTTTATAGTCGAAAAAGTCCAACACCGGACGAGCAACTGGACAAACAAATACCTTTCCGATGCAGGCAAAGAAATAATTATCAAAACCATCGCGCTTGCTCTTCCGGTGTACACCATGGACTGTTTTAAACTGCCTAAGGGTGTGTGTGAGGACATCGAAGCAGCGTTAGCTTCCTATTGGTGGAGTAAAGATGCGGAGACCAAAGGAATGCACTGGTTCTCTTGGGAACGACTAAGCCTATCAAAACGTGAGGGTGGTTTGGGGTTCAGAAACATAGAAAACTTTAACAATGCTCTTCTCGGAAAGCAAATCTGGCGGATTCTCCACAACCCAGAGTCACTTGTGGCTCGTACTCTTAAGGGTCGCTACTATCCTGCTTCTCATCTCATGGAGGCAACTCTAGGTTCTAAACCATCATTTATCTGTCGCTCACTACTCGAAGGAAGGGCTCTGGTTAAACAAGGCCTGCGTATTGGCATAGGGAATGGCGAAACCACAAGAATGTGGGACGATAACTGGTTACCAGTGTCACCTCCGCGCCCTCCTCGTCGTATCATTGGCCCACTCACTGTCTCTAATTCAGTGAATGAGTTGATGCGTCCAGATTATCAAAGCTGGGACCAAGATAAACTTATCGCCAACATTGTGGCTGAGGATGTTGCTATAATCAACACTATACACTTGAGTAAGTTCTCAACGATAGATTTTATCGGTTGGGCCTATACCCCGCAAGGCATGTATACTGTCAAATCTGCGTTTCGACTTGCGGAGCAACTAAACCCTCACGCTGTCTTGCCTATTCCGGGTAGAAGTGATCTCAAAGACTCGGTCTGGAAGTTAAAAGTAGTTCCGAAACTCAAACACTTTCTTTGGAAAGCCTTATCTCAAGCCTTACCGGTTGGCTCTATTCTTCGGCGTAGACGGATTACCAGCGACACTGTTTGCAAGCGATGTTACCAACATGAAGAGACACTGAACCATCTGTTCTTTACCTGCGATTATGTTCAAGCCATTTGGCGAGGTCTCCATGTTCTTGATCCTATGTTCTTTGGTGATTCTGTTTCCTTCGAGGATAAGGTGGCGTCCCTAATAAATCACCATAACAATCATAGTCTTCCAGACTTCACGAAACATATACCTATATGGGCGCTCTGGCGGATATGGAAAAGTAGGAACAAACTTGTATACCAAAAGAAACCTAGCAGATGGGACCAAGACATCACTCTCATCACTCGTGATGTTGAGGAATTTTTGCAGACAACTAGTCTAGCTTTATCGCTTGGACCTGCAGTGGCCCGGTCACGCAAGGCTTGGATGCCACCTCCAGTTGGTTATGTAAAATGCAATTTTGACGCAAGTTATCGTGAAAATAGGCCTGTCGGGGCAGGATGGATTGTACGCGATTCAAACGGCGGCTACATCGGCTCCGGGCATAGCCTAGGCCAAATATGTGGTGATGCGGTACATGCAGAATTGCAAGCTTTACTCATTTCGGCTCAACATCTGTGGTTTCTAGGGTTTCAGCGTGTTATCTTCGAAGGAGATAATAGCTTTGTCATCCAATTGGTCAGTGGGAAGGAACTTCACTTCAACCATTACAACCTTATCTGTGATATCCGAGGATGGATGGCACGATTCGCGGATGGCCAGCTCTTGTGGGTTCCCAGAGAGGCCAACCGAGTAGCGGATTGTTTAAGTAAACTTAGTTTTCCCCCTACCTTATGTTTTGAATCATTTTCTCGCATTCCAATTTGTATTGACACTCTTTTGGTTGCTGACCAACACTGATCAATAAAATCATTTGGAAGAAAAAAAAAGCGATGATGCACGCCCAAATATTTTCTTTTTGAATGACATAACCTTGAAACATTTTTGAATTATTAAAAGTTGATTGTAAATAAACATGTATAAAATATTTAATGAACATAGATTCAATTTTGAAATTTTTCTGGGTCAATATAAACATTTTCGTTATCATCACTTAAATTGCAACGTGTTTAGTATTAAATAAATGTAAGTCGTAGTAAAGATGAAATGTTTGAAAAATTAAGCGATTAGAAACCACATGTTACTGCTCAAGTTCCATTCTAGTTGATTTTTCAAAAAATTTCTCTCTTGGATGAATTTACTCGCTCTTTAGTAGGAATGGGCAAAATAGCCGAACCCGAAGAACCGAACCGAACCTGACCCGTAAAATTAGCACCGAACCCCAACCGATATTAATTAAAAACCCGAATTGATCCTAAACATCAATACCCAAAAAACCGAACCCGAACTCGACCCGAACCGAAATATTTCGGGTACCCAAAAATATCTGAACTATAATTATGTGTCTAAATATATTAGTTATTTTTAGATCTAATATCCAAAATAAATATTAAAGTACATAAAATTTTTCGAAATATCTAGAAAAATAGTCAAAATATATGAATTATCTAAAAATATCGAAAAAAGTTAAAAGTAATTGAAATAATAGCTAAAAGTACTAAAAATGCCATAAATACTTGAAATATATACCGTTTTCGTATTGATATAACCGAGTCAAACCAATTTTTATGTTAGTTTTAGGTACTTGGTCATGCATTATTCAAAATTTTATGTTGTATATTACTTTTATTTTTGGGTTTTTGAGGCATTTTAGTTATATTAGAATTTTTTTTTAAAAATAATGTAATTTATACGGGTAACCGAACCCGATAGGATTCGAACCGAACCCGATAGGATCCGAACCGAATCCGAACCGAAATTTTTAAATACCCGAATGGATCTTAAACTTCAAAACCCGAAATCCGAATAAACTCGAACGGATACCCGAACGTCCACCCCTACTCTTTAGACTCTTCCTTTTTCCTGTTATTAGTGGTTTACGAACCCCTCTTTGGTTGTTATTATTATTGTTGTAACTTCCCTCAGCATCATCTCATATATATAGAGATGCAAGAGACACCGGTTTATTAAATCGGTTTGGTATACTTCCATGGGCGCAAAACAACCATAAACCAAAAGTTTTGATGCAAGGTATATATCAATTCTCAAAATATCCAAAAATTCCAATATATAAAAACCTGCGGACAAAAACGTGAAGACTAAAAGTACATATATGTTTTAAAGTTACACAAAGAAACCCAAAATAAAATGAAAATATTGCACAAAAAAATAAATTGGAAAATATATTAATGTTAAAAGATGTAACTTTCACTAAATTAAATGGTTACAAACGAAAAGGTACATAACAAATGTTAAAAGATGTAACTTCTGATAAAATAAATGGTTACAATCGAGTTGAAAAGACGCAACCCTTTGAAAGTATACTAGTGTTTATGACAATTTTCATATTGTTAAAGAGACTCAACCGTAGGAAACAGCGCAACTATTCGTTTTTGTTTTTTTTGTTAGAAGTCGTAACTTTTAAAATTTAGAAGTTATAGAGAAACATATACAAAATGAAGCGATGTATAGATAAAATAAACGGTTACAAACGAATAGATAGAAAATATTGGATTTTCACTAATGTTTGCGTTACTCGAGTAATATCCTCGATAATAGTGAGACGGTGGGAGATAAGTTTCATCGTTGAAAGAAAACACAATCATGATCACTAGCTAAGCGAAAGGACACAATTCAAGTTTCTTAAAAAAATACAATCATTGGTGACATTATTTTTTGAGATTGTTATTATTAATAGATCGGATGAATTTGATGAATAATGATTTTTGGGTGATTAATTAAGTTTGTAGTGAGAGGGATGAGAGAGACAGGAAGGAAAAAAAAGGAGAGAGTGTGAAAAATGATAGTTTGTTAATTTTTGGAAAAATAGTATTATTGGTTGCAATCTTATATATTAAGTATGAAGTTAGTTGAAAATTTTGAAAGTCGAAATTTTTTACATATCAAATCTAAAATTTTAATGCCCGCATATTATGCGGGCCAACTAACTAGTTTCCCTAATAGATATAGGGAGAAATTATTATTCATCAAATAATACAATAGTTCCTAGATATCTTCTATATTCTAGTGGGTGTGGGTGTGGCTACATAACAGAGATGACAAGTACTCTGTGAAATCTGGATACAATCTCATCTCCAAGTGTGCTAAAGCATAGCGTCTGATCTCCGAAACTCAACAACCCTCTCTGAACCCTCTTAAGGAAAGGATATGGAAATTGTGTACACCTCCGAAAATCAAAATGTTCTTGTGGAAGGCACTGAGTGGTGCACTTAGTGTGGCTGATACGTTGCGTAAAAGAGGTATTCAAATGGACCCGCGATGCCAAACGTGTGGGGAAGAAGGGGAGAGCATTAACCATGTTCTTTTCTCTTGTATCAAATCCACACAAACATGGTCTTTATGCAATCTACCAGCTCCTCTAGAAGGTTTTCACTCACATTCTTTGTTTTCTAACCTGGATTTCATACTCTCAGCGGCTCACTCGAGATCGATTCCTCAAGAGGTAAGGAATCAATTCCCATGGGTCCCTTGGATTTTGTGGAAGAACCGTAACACCATGATCTTTGAAGGCAAACAATTTAGTGTTCTCGAAAGTGCAAAGAAAATTAAAAAAGATGCAGAGGAATGGATAGTGGCTCAAGCACATGCACAACATGCATCTCAAGCCAATGTCTACTGTCCCCAAGATGCTTAAACGGTCTGGACACCTCCTCCCACAGATTGGCTAAAATGTAACGTTAACCTTCAATGGTCAAAAACGAAAAGTCTAGAAAGAGCATCGTGGTTGCTTCGAAATAGCCTCGGTCAAGTGATAGCTCATAGTCGCAGGGCTTTTTCAGGTATTGATAATGTAACTGAAGCGCAACACACATGCTTACTATGGGCCATTGAAAGCATGAACAGTCATAGGATAATGAAGGTTGTCTTTGCTTGCGACTCAAGGGAATTGGTTGGAGTCATCCACAAGCCTTCAGATTGGCCTCTTTTCAAAGGTCATGGACAACAACTAGTAAATGCTTTATCTCGTATTACCGACTAGAAATTGGTTTTTGAAAATGGTGATGCGAATAGAAGCGCCTTCTTAATAGCGCGTAGTGTAACTATGGAGGATAGACGACAATCTTATGTTGCTGCGGGTTCCCCAAATTGGCTACAAGCGGTATTGGAGAAGGAGAAGCCAAGATCTTAACTGGTTGAGTCCCCTTTCTTGCTGGATCTCTCACTCTTGCTCAATATTGCTCTGTTTGTGATATAATGTTCCGTTTGTTTTGCTCTGTGTATATTTCTCTTTGTTTTCTCTTTCCTGCTGGGTTTTCTAAGGCCCATTTCGTTTAACGATTTCAGATGTTTAAAAAAAAAATCTCCTATATTCATAACATATTTAACATTCGTCTCCCAAATGTTACCGTAATTTACCAAATCGACCTCGTTAAAAAGACGACACTGGCTTGGACTTGGACCTAATTACTCCCTGCTTTCGTGTGATGACAAATCTGAGAAAAACGTCGTTACTCATTCGCTTCTTCGTTCACTGCTAAGACTCCTTTCCTCAATGTCTGTAAGCATTCCTCGATTCTCGCCGTTTTTATTTTCGCTTTGTTTCTTAGATTCGACTCCTTCTTCTTTTCGCTACTTTTTTGTGATCTATTGAGCTCTAGGCTTGCTTTGAGGATCCAGATTTGTCTGCTTATTTACTTTGTTTCATGATCTTGATGTATCAAATCTGAGATCTATCAACTGTGTCGGTTACCTAAAAAGCATAAACCAAAAAAAAAGAGACTTTTCGATTTCGAGTCATCTCTTTTTTAATTAAATCCTTATCCTTGATTCTGTTTCCCAGATGCTTACTAATTTCAATCAAACTCAGCATAACATTCTAATGGATTCTCACTCAACTCCTTCTCCTGTAAGCACAAATTTTTCACTCCTTTGTTTGTTTTATTATCTTCACATTCAATTTGATTCATTCTTGTCAAACTTGTATGCAGGTTAATACTGTGAAGATCACCAATGTCTCCCTCAATGTTTCAAAGAAAGATGTTAAAGAATTCTTCTCTTTCTCTGGTGACATTCAATACATCGAAATGATGCAAAGGTGTGGATAAAGGGTTGTCATTGTTGAGAATCATCTTTATTTTACCAACAACAATCTAATGTTTTGTTAACTTATAATCGTAGTGAGACGGAAGAAACTCAGGTTGCTTATGTTACTTTCAAGGATCCACAAGGAGCAGAAACTGCAATGCTCTTAACGGTACTTTTCTTATTCTTTGGTATCTAATGCGTGTTTATGATCGAACGACTGCTTACAGTTTAAAAACATTTCCTCCAGGGTGCTGTTATTGCGGATCATCGTGTTAGTATTACTCCTGCTATGAACTACGAGCTACCACAGGAAGCCCTTGCACTTGACTCGGTAAAGCTCCGAAAACTCATTGCTTTTATTGGTTAATCTCGGTTTTGATATTTTCCTCGTATGTGCGGCAGGAAAATTCGTATAATGGTTTCACTATCAAGAAAGCCGAAGATGTTGTAAACGTTATGGTGGAAAGAGGTTATGCACTTGGAAAAGATGCGGTGGAGAAAGCCAGAGCATTTGATGACAGACACAACTTGATTTCAAACGCTTCAGCAACGATCGCCTCGTTTGACAGTAAGATTGGTCTAAGCGAGAAGCTAAGCGTAGGAACAACACTGGTGAATGAGAAGTTTAGAGAGATGGATGAGCGATATCAGGTGAAGGAGATAACAAAATCTGCTTTAGCAGCTGCGGAAGAGAGAGCAATCAGTGCAGGAACGGCTTTAATGGCGAACCCTTATGTATCAACAGGAGCTTCATGGTTATCAAACGCGTTTGGCGCAGTGACAAAGGCTGTTAAAGAGAGAGCTGAGAATGGAGGAGAAGGAGGAAAAGAGATTATTCAACTTGGTGACTCTTATTCACCTAAAGATCCTGCTGTAGTCCCAGTTTGTTCGGTTGATGCAGATCTCGCCAAACCAAGTTACTAAAATTAGCATCACGACTCGATTCTTTGATTAAGTTTGTTGTGTGCATATGCTTCCATACCTTGAATTGCTCAAGAAAAGATTAAAAGAAAAAGACATAAACCATTGAAAGGTGTTTGTTACATTGAGACAACATTTGTCTCTCTGGAAATAAATTATTAAAAGTTGATTTCATGGGAAAAAAGCAAATGACTAGCAGGACATCGAGAGGTTAAACTTTAAGATCTTTCCTTTTAAGTCAATGGTCTTTACTTCGTCTTAGGTTTTTTTTTTTCTTTTTGTTAAAATACTTCAGTCTTAGGTATAACCTCTACAAACTAATAGCTCGATAAATCATTAGTATTTTTTCCGAGAAATAGATTTTTATCTAGTTAATCTCTATATAAATTAATACATCTCTAAATTAATAAAATATCAAGTTTCAACCGTATTAGTTTATAGAAATTATATTGTATACACTTTTAGAGCAAGATTATCGGGTACTCTTACCCATATTTCTTAGGTTTTTTGGGTGAAAAATTAATCAAAAATGGTGATTTAATCTTGGGACACCTCTTAATTAAGGACAAAAGTGACTTGTCCTGAGATGCCACGTGGAGTTTCGTCATTGGGCGTCAAGTTGTGCTAGGGTAAATATTGAGTTTCGTCTCATTCTCTTCCTCTTCTCTCGAGAGCAAAGGCGATTCCGATCCAAGAGAAGAAGCTCCAACCGTTGGCCATACCACCGGAGACGAGCTCACCGTAGACGATCCCAGCGAAGTCGATCCTACCGGAGACGAGCTCACCGCCGATTCGAATCGAAAGAAGGTATGTCTTCCTCGTCGAGTCTGATTTTTAGAGGAGTCGATGGCTTTGTGTAGGCTTTGTTTAGATGCTGTGGTACCCTTTTCTGTTTGATTGAGTTATTTCTGATGCATGTGATTGCCGGCTGTGAGCTAACGGCGATTTGGCTCCTCCGTTTATGTTTTCGTAGCTTATCCTTTTTGTGATTGTGTGATTGGCGTATTTGATTGTATGGGTCGTATTTGAGTAAGTGAAATAGAAATTGGTTATAGTTATTTCATTATAGAAATTGAACACAACAACAAGAACATATAACAAGAACATATAACAGTGTGCTTGAACATATAACATACAACAAGAACATATAAATGAAACTTAGGTGTGCTTGGAGAGTTTTATAAATGAAACCTAGGTGTGCTTAAAGTAATTGATTACTGTTATAAGTTTTATAACAGTGTGCTTGAAGTGTTTAACAAGAACATATAATTGAAACCTAGGTGTCTGTTTCTAAGTCTGTATGAAGTTTCAATGAAGCTTATTATAAGTATGGTAGAAGTATATGTATGTCTGTCTGTTAAATGTATATATAAGTATATGTATGTCTGTCTGTTTAGGATATATAAGTATACGTATAATAAGTTTCAATGAAGCTTATTATAAGTATGAAGCTTATTATAAGTATGAACACAACTAGTAGAACATGAACTGATAATAATTGGTAAACTTAGTTGAAGATAATGTCTGTTTATCTCTTTTAATTGAGTAACAGAGCAAGCAAACTGTTTAGCATAGCTAGATTGACTGTGGTAGATAGTCTTGAACCAAATGCTCTGTGAAACAATTTATATTCATTGTGTAAATTGTGATTTGACTGTGGTAGATAGTTGGTAAACTATTAATTTGATTGTAGAGGAGTTTGGTTGCAACCAATTCCTCTTTTAATTTAATGGAAACCTACTAAAATGAATTATTTCTGAGATGACATTGGTAGTTAATGGTTATCATAATGATAATTAGTTATTGCTTCTTTAGAG
>OVAN01011530.1:0-10996 GCA_900406275.1 Anastatica hierochuntica | reverse complement strand
TTCTACCCACCCCCTCCCCCTCGAAAGCACAAGCATACCAAGCAGCATCTCACCGGTTAACATGCATAATTCATCTCTTGCGTAATTCTCAAGCAATACCATGTTATCCCTAATTAATCACTTTAGCAGTTCTAGGTTCTCATCAAACAATCACATCCATCTACCTATGCTCGACTTAGCGACCAAACACACATTCGCACTCTAGGTGCATAGTAGTATAACTCAATACATAATAAAAGCAACATATTCATGACGGTTCATATAGCCCGTCATTGGCTGGTTGAACCCTAGAATATTATCCAAACCTAGGCTCCAAACTAGGTAATTTAGAATACGCTCTCACCTTAGCCACTTGCAGAAGATCAACGCCGAACTCAACTCTCTCACGGTGGACAGATTCGCAGCATCAACTTTAGAGGCACGCTTCTCCCTTCATATGAATCCAAACCCGGCTTTCCTTTTACCAGTGGATCGATATGAGTGTCTACAACGTTCCCACAGAAAATTAGCCGAAGAAACAACCTCTAGATCAACCAAACTTCCTTTACACCAAAACTGGACGGATCTGGAAATCTGGCAGATTCGCAGCTACTTAGAAACGAAGGCATAATTCTGAAACCAACCGTTAAATACGAGATCTGACCGTTCAGATTGAAGCCCTAGATGTCCTCTAGCAAAGGCCCAAGTTTCGCCTCGATTAGACACTGTTTGAATAGCCGATCGTCCTCCCCTTCGTGGTTGTTCGCATATCCGATCTGCACAGATACCCCTCGGGAGAATAGCCATAACCTTTAGAAGAGACCTCCAAATGACGAACCGTTTGTCGGCGATGATAGATAAAAGAAAGGAGCACTTACTGTAGAAAAATCAGTTTGGTCCTTGCTGATTTGGTTGGTCGTTCCTATGTTCTCCCAAAACATCTCGGGTCTGCCTTCTGCAGAGACTGCATAGCCTTCTTCTTCTCTTCTCTTCTCTCTTCTCTCTCTAACTTCGATTTATCTCTCTCTCTCTCTCTCTCTCTGCGACGAATCTAAGAAAAAGAAGAAGCTTTTAGGGTTTGATGGCTTTAGGGAAATAAATAGGATTAGGTTAGGGTTTGCTTAATGGGCTTTTGGGCTTTTCCTTAGAATAAAAATCAAATTGGACCGGATCCTACGGTCCAGGAAATTACACTTTTGCTAGTGGATTGAACGCCATTAACTTTAACTATCTTTAGGGGGACAACAAACTGGGTTATGACACTTTTCTACAAAAAAATCTTGATCTACCTATCAGTGATTTTGCTTAGGGCCTACGCTTATATCCACTAGGAGAAATAGTCAGTTACGACCAGTGAGAAAACTTGTGGTTGGAGGCAGGGGGCTGTTTTCCTACGATATTCATGCCCCGCTTCATAAATAGCCAAGGAGAACTGATGGACTTCAGATTCTCAGGAGGAAGTAAGGAAACTTGGGCCTACCTTTGACAATTATCATAGTTCTTGGCAATGAGTGTGGCATCATTGACCATTATGGGCAGTAATATCCTACCCTTTTTGTTCTAAGCACTAGGCTTTGTCCGCTTTAATGGGACCCACATTCTCCTACGTGAAGCTCTTTGAGGACGAGTTTGGCATCTTCTGGTGTGATGGATCGTAGATAAGGCCCTGAGAACGGTGTTTGATATAAGTTCTCCTCGATTAGGCATTAGGGCGTTGCCTACTTCTTAATCTTTCTGCATTCACTCGTGAGGTTTGACAGAGTGTCATCTTTCATTTAGACCATGATTGGAGTCATTTAGATTTGTCTTTCTTTGACGATTGAAAGTTGTGGCCTATTTGTATCTTCATCAATGGCGGTGTAACAACCCTAAAGAAAGAGTAGACAAGGAAAATTGCATAATTTTTGAAAATTTTCTAAGCAAGAAAGATGCTAGAATAAACTGTTTCAATGGATGGGTTTGGATCTCAAGGAACAAAGGAAGTTTTTTTTAATGATTTTGGAATGGTTCTTAGACCTTGGAAATAAATTCTACGGAAAATTTAGTGGAATAAAAAAGCTTGCAGTTATATAGTCCTTATTAGATTAGAAAATTAGTCATTGATTATTTTAAGTTTTAAGAAAGGAATGATCCTTAGAGATGATGTAGAAATATTTTGGTTAAGCAAAATAGGTTTTACTTGGAGGAAAATAATTTTTGTTCATGAGTTTGGCTGTTCGAACTAGTAGCAGTACACGCGTAAGACGCAACCGAATGTACTGCAATCGGACGATTAAGGAGTGTATAGCTTGCTTGCTTCTTTCCAGTTAGCTGGCCACGTGTTTTCTAGTGATATGACCTCTTCCAAGCTGCTCTTGTTTCAACCGAATTGGTCAAACTGGTGGCTCGCCACAAATCTCAAACGGATTGGATAGATATGCGACTAAACACTAAGGAGGCTCCCATTGGTTGCATGGGGCGGCAAGGATACCTCCTACATGTTATCCTTATGACCCCCTTAGTTCATTTTCCACATCAAAGTTTCACCATAACACCCAAATAGCTTTCGAAAAAGCCCTAAGACCATCCGAGTGAGTATCGAGCTTAGGTAAGATTCTAATATTAGCTTTTCTTTTCTTATTAAGTCTTTAGTTCTAATATTAGTTATAGAATAGTTCTTTCTTTCCCAACTATAGGGATGCTAAGAAACCTAAATTTCTAAATTCTAAATTTATTTCGTTATTAAAGAAAAACCAGCTGCGAGATAGAAATGTTCTAAGTCCGAATTCATTATCCGAGTATCGAGTCGAGTCTTACTTATGGGTTGTTTATGTGACTAGTGCAAGCAAATCAGAGCATTCTTTGTTGCATGAATGATTGTTGATTGCTTGCTTGATTGTTAAATTGCACGGTTAGGTTGCTAGTATGGTTGATATTGCATAATTGTGAGAGATATTAGGTTATATCGTTCAGGCTTTGGCTCGGAGGGTATTACATATGTTTGATACATGATATTGTTAGGATTATGGTTATTATTGATTGACTGAGTTGTATAATTTGGGTTTCGACTCGGATGGTATAACATGATTGAGCATGTTAACGAAGAAACCCTTCAGGCCACAATCTTAGAGCCGTGAGGGTCCGACACACGGGGAAAGTGTCGTGAAAGTCATTGGTGTCCATTCAAATGTGGCGAATTATCTAGTGTCTTACCAAAATTAGTTTCAGGCAGGAAACGAAGACACGTGCGATAGGGTTAGGTACCCTCGACCATGTGGTTGCATGATGATGTAGCAGTATTATGGTATTGGTGATTAGCTTTTTCAACTTTGTATCTAGAGTCGAGGTACGCAATACCGATTGAATTTTATATTGAGTTGGAACAATGGAGAGAGGGAAACCTCGACGATCAAGAGGATCTAACCACCTGTGAAGGGTGGATATGTGTGTTACTTGATTGTTCATTATCTATTGCACACGAATTTTATTGATCGATTGNTGGGGGGGGGGGGGGGGAGGAATTGTTATTAAGCCTTGACTCACTAAGTAAAATAATTGCTCATTAGACTCTCTGTTTTGTAGGTAACCCTTAGTAAATTGATTAGGTTAAGGAGCAGTTGCTGTTGGCAAAGAGTATATACATTTTGCAAAACATGTATATATTGTAATAAGTATGTTATGATTTCAAAGATTACTTCAGCATGTATATGGGTTTGTATGCGTTTTAACCTAAGATATATATAAATATAAGAATGTTTATGTAAAGCTTAAGTTTCATATGTTACTACTCCTAGTTCAGGATGAACCAACCAGCGGTTCCAATGCAGGTTGCAAAGCCTTAATTCAAATATGCTCGGATACATGTTCTCAGACGTCTTATCTTGGAATTCCATATTTGTTCTGGAAGATCGGATCGAGTGTTGGAGAGCATCATTGTGGCATCACCCATCTGTGTCTGGTGAGAGTTTTCTCGATTTGTCGTGCATGTTTTTGTTTGATTGTTGCACGACAGGTTTAGTCAACTTATTCCTGATATGGAACAGGGTGTTATAGGCGGACCACTGCAGCACCATGAGTGGAACACTAAGTGGCTCTATGTTCTTAATGTTGAACCAAGGTTGGTGAGGGCAAAAACATGGGCGGTTTGTTCTTTATGAATTTGCTTGAGCTCACATGTTTGGAGTGAATAGAATAATCTTTTGGTTATAGCCAAGTATTTGGGAATACTAGCTTCTTTTTCTTTATAATCTACTTGTATCTAGCTTACTATTAATTGTGAGTCACTAAAAACTCTCAGATTTTCCACTCTCGTTTCTCTTGCTTGTCCCAATCCAGCTATCATTTCTTCATATTCGCTTTCATTATTTGTGGCCTTGAAATATTACATTATTACTTTGGATGCAATATCTTCTGCGGAGGACACAAGCACTATGCCTACTCATGCCCCTCTCTTGTTGTTGGATCTGTTTACGTATAACTTCCATTCTCCTGCACTGTTTTTCTCCTGCTAGATTTTTACTTCTTCTACTACTGCAGGACTCATAGAAGGAGCAACTTCCATAATGAAGTATGCTAGTACTTGTGACTTTATTGCAATAGTACATTTGAATATGAAGTCATATTCTCCTAGCTTCACAACCCACTTAGCGAGTCTCACCGATACTTCTGGCTTATGCAACACTAACTTGATAGGTATAAATGTCACCACCATTACGGGATAAGCCTGAAATTAGGGACATAACTTCATGGCTGAAACTACTAGTGGCAAGGTCAATTTTCTAATTGTTTGTACCAAATTTTGATGTCTATGAGAGATTTACTCACATAATAGACAGGGTATTGCTTGTTTACTTCTTCTCGGACCAGAACGACACTTACGTTGTGCTTGGATACTGCAAGGTAAAGCAAGAGTGGCTCTCCATCTTGGGGTTTGGATATTAATGGGGCATGGTAAGGTATTCATTCAACTTGACCAAAGCCTCTTCACACTTTTGATCCCATATAGATTCTTTTAGGTTTTCAAAAGCTTCAAAGAATGCATGAGACTTGTTTGAGAGTCTTGTTATGAATCTGCTCAAGGTGGTCATCCTTCTTGTTAACTTCTACACATCCTTCGGAATTTTTGGTGAAGGAATCGCATGAATTTCCCGACTTTGTTTTGGACTTGCTTCTATGCCTCAGTACTTCACAATGTAACCCAAAACTTTTTAGAGCTTACCCCAAAAGAACACTTGGAAAGATTGAGCTTTATGATATACTTTCTTAATGTGGAGAATGCTTGCTGCAAATACGTGATCTAATCTTCTGCTTCTAATGATTTCATGAGCATATCATCTATATAGACCTCCATGGTGTGTCCAATTTCCTAACAAACATCATGTTTACCAGTCTTTGGTACGTGGATCCAGAATTCTTTAGCCCAAAAGATATCACCTTGTAGCAGTATATTCCTCGGGAGCTCATGAAGGAGATTTTCTCTTGGTCATCCATATGCATGAGGATCTGGTTATAACTAGAGAAGGTATCCATGAAGCTCATCAGTTGATGCCCTACCTTTGCATCCACTAGTTTGCCAATGTGAGGCAGTGGAAGGGGTCCTTTGGACATGACTTGTTAAGCTCGGTAAAGTCTATGCATACTCTCCATATGTCATTCTTCTTGCGTACAACTAGCGCGTTATCGAGCTAGCATATGTTCAGACTAGCTCGCTAACGCGCTAGTTGTACACATCCTGCATATTTTTCACCTCATCATTTATTTATGATCATATCACGTTCATGACCAAACTTGTGCCTTTTTCTGCTTTACTGGTTGGTAATTTGGATTCCCCTGGAGCATGTGTACAATAACCTTTGGGTCTATACCTGACATATCCATGTGAGACAAGGTGAAGCAATCCAAATTGGACCTTAGAAAATCAACAAGCCTTTACTTTATAGCTGTTGGCAACCTTGACCCTACCTTCAAGTTTTTCTCAGTTTATCTTGCCATTAGAGGTACTTCATCTAGTTGTTCTACTTTCCGCTTTTTTGAGTGGGCAATCGGGAGTGATTTCTGTATTTGCTATAAGGCAAACGTCTTGGTTTAGAGAGTTGTCTGATAGCAGGAGAGCAAATTCTCCATGTCCTTTTTAATCTCCTTAATTCCCTATGGGGTTAGAAACTTAAGAACTTTGAGGTTACGACTCCCATTTCGTGTATTTAAGGGCGAGTCATGATCATGTTGGGTATAATTGATAACTGAAAAAATTTGATAGGTTCATTTCTCATGCGTACACGGGAAGTGTTACTTCACCAAAAGTTTGTTTTACTTCTCCACTGAAATCAACGAGAGGAGTGGCTTTCTTAGTTAGTGCATCTCTGACCAAGCCCAAGTCTCTGTATGTCTCCAGGAAAAGCATTTTTTATGGATCTCCCATTATCCACGAATATTCTCTTCACACAAAAATTTGCCATCATGAGGGATCTTATCATAATGTCATGGTGTGGGGTCAGCACTTCCTTTGGTTCCTTAGCCATAAAGCTAATGGTTCTTGCATGGAGGTTCATGCATTTGGCTTCATGACTGTCGTGATTATTTTAAGTTATCCTAGTGCTTTTCTTAGATGTTGCATTCGTGATGCCACTGACTTCAGATCTTCATGATATAACATGGATTACAGAATCGTGTTGGGGTAGTAAGGCATGAGTCCTTTGGTAAAAGCGGTCCTCCTCCCTATTATTCATCAACTCCTTAGCTTTTTCGGAGAGAAATTATCGTAGATATTCCTTTTTCAGTAACTCATTAACTTTATGTTTAATAAGATGCGGTCCTTTGTCCTATGGTCATGGTCATTGAAGAATTCGTACCATCTGGCGGTATTCCGGTAGTTATTCGGGGATTTCATCTTCTAAGACCACTTGACCCGATGGCCCATCTGCCTCACGACTCCCACTAGTTCCACTTTGGATATTGATAGGGTTGAGATGTATGTACACGTCGTCAGAACCATAATCTCACTTTCTAACTTATCTAGGGGGCGATGATTGCTCATATCTCCTTTTCCTCATGCTTCTTTAGCAGATAGATTTTATCATCTCTACTACTTTTCTCAGTTCGTATGACCCGTAACTTTGGATTTCGGGAGTATCTCTGTCTTGCGGCTAAGTCCTCTCCCATTTTATATGCGCCTAAGCCCGAGAAAGCACATCCTCCTTCGTTTTTCAATAATTTTTTGTTATGTCCTTGTAAAGGTCTCCATCTGGAAACAACCTTCTTTTAAAGGCCGAGATAGCAGTAACAACATTACAATTAGGGATGGCCACCTTCTCTTGGTTGAAGCGAGCCACGTAGCTCTTGCCCGATGTTGTAGGACTTTGTAAGGATTGTCAGAAGTCTTTGGTGGGTTCCTACTAGTTGCAAGTCGTTCTATGAACAAGCATGTCAAAGCAGCAAAGGAGCATATGAGTCCATTGTCTAGACTGATGAACCACTGCAGGGCCCAACCGATGAGACTCGAATCAAATCATTTACACATGGTGGCTTCTCTTTGCTCGCTTTGCATGTCCATGGTAAGCATTCTTTGTATGTAATGGGCGATGTGATTGTCAGGACTGCTGGTTCCGTTGTATGGCCTCATGGTAGGGAAGAAGAACTTTATGTGCATCTCAATGAGAATGATTTCATCGGTAAATGAAGTGTCTGCATAAGAGCTTAAGCTGCTCCTTCTGATGGTGGGTGCAACCCCAAGGAGGCATTCAATCATCGTTTGGACCGCTTCAAACTTTTTGGAGAAGATCTCCTCTAAGTATGCAATCTCGCCTGATCGATGGACCACCCCTGGCTTGTGGTCTCCTCCAAGGCATCCTCATTCCTTCTTGCGAAAATGGTATCTCCGAGAACGGCTTCGGGGGTTCGAAATTCTTCCATAGGGTCGCCCTCTCCTGGTGGATTTTGGCAATTGAGGTTGCCATCGGCAGCTGGGATGTCTAGCGACTGCATCCTTGGTACCTGAACATGGAATCTCTGTCTGGGCCCTTTGGTCATTAGGCTGAATTTACTTCTCTTAGCGTCTTATTATCCAACTCTAGTTGGATCAATCGTTTTGCGTTTTCCTCCGCCTTCTTTGGATAGGTGTCCATCTGCTGCTTTAAAGCATGCACCTCCGTTGTGACCCCTAGATCCGTCTCAAATGGATGTTGGTTTTTTTGTGGCATTCGCCATTTCTTCGAGTTGATTTATCATGGTTTCAAGTTGCGCCATCATCTCTTGTCGACTGAGAGTCGGGGGTGTCGAAGTCGTTCCTTCCTTAGTATTTTCGGCCATCATCACGTAGTTTTAGGTATTACCCTCCTTCTATCGCCAAAATGTTAGGGTAAAATTATGCAAGATGCTTTGTAATACTACGAAAAGCCAAAAATGAGGAAGATTATTTATAGATTTCTCGTAAAGAGTAAAAGATACAACGCCTTTGGTATAGTAAACCCTAGTTCTAGCAGTAAACTCTTGATTCTAATAGGTCGGATGACGTGTCCTTTTTCTTAGATCCTAAAACCTTATTTTATAGTAGATCGTTGATATTATTCCCTTAAAAATAGAAAATGTCCGTGTATATCCTTTAATATTTAGGGAATTTTCTTTTATATTGTAAATTTTTTTTTATTCTAGAACCGGAAGTCATCTTGCTTCTGGGTTCTGAGAATCATCTTGCCTCTGGTATAACCATCATACTGCTTTAGATTAATAGAATGTCTCCTGGTTTAATTTATTGTCAACTTACACTACTCCTAGCGTTCCGCCTTGGTATTCCATGGCTCATACAACTCCGTAACCACAGCACTAGGTGCTACGTCCAGAAGGTAGTGACAATTAGTGGTCTTATAAAAGTGTTTTACACAAGACTTTAGATGAAACAAGCGATGTGATATGTTAAAGAAAAGACTACAAAAATGAAAGTGGAAAAGAAATTAGAATTTAAAAGTAGGGGATCCATAAATGAGATAAGTTATTGAATTCAATTAAGGTAGGCATGAATAGATAGTGGATGTGGCCATATCACATACTTTTTTTATTATTCCATCCTCTTATATACGTATGAATTTTTTTTGTTAAGGTTGATAATTATCAACATTAAAAATCCACCAAAACTTATATTCCGTATATTGATCACCACGTTAGTTCCTTATTTTGGAAAAAGGTGATTTAACCAAGAAAAGGTAAATAATGCAAATAGTAAAATGTTGAGAAATATGTAAACCAGGTGATCAGAGATCAATCAACCAAAGTGGCCAAAATCATCATGCCACTATGATATATGTTAATCATTCAATAAAAAATGGATCAAGTATTATCCGTAAAAGGCTTCGAGCAACTATACAATACATTTTTTCTTGTTCTCCAAAAGTGATGTATATACATTAAAATTTGGTCAGGAAAAAAATCCCAACATCCGATTGACACGCTTGAACATTGATATTAGCTAAAGGGGATAGAAAATAAACTTTATAAAAGAAAGTGCGTGTAGTTGGGAGTAAGAAAATGGTCGATAGAAAACGAAGTAAACATGCAATTTCCCAATAACTTGCGAAACAATTACATGTTAAGGCACTTTTTACAACTTCATCAACCGAAAGAGCATTTTTTTTAGCAAGAAGGACTTTTACATTTTTCGAGATGTTTTTTTTGACGAAAATATCCTTTCAGCAAGCTTCTTCTAGTCACCCAATCCACCTACTTTTAATTAATCTCAGTCGTCCAACCCAAACTAAGCATTTACAATCCTTCGGCTCATATTTAAATAGGATATATACAGGATTTTATTGAATTTTTTCGATCTAAACCACAGTTTCATTCTTTCGATCCAGTGGTCAAAGTTTCGGACCGCTTAGAATTTATCAGAGATGGGGGAGGATAAGTATTTGGAAACAATTTCTTCTTGCAGCTGTGAATGGTGTCTTCTGTTTCGTTTTAGGTGAGTGGGATTTTTGCTGCTATGTTTTTGAACAGCGAAGCAAGTCCTTTCGATGGTAATTGTTCTGCTATCCCCACTGTTGGGTCAAAGAGTGGGTCACATTTGGTCGACGATGAGGATTTAATATCTTTCTTGGAGGAAGAAAAAGCAAGAGAGTCAAGCTGCAGTGGAAGAAGTAGTGAAAGCTCCAAGAGTCCCTAGGATTTGGGCATCGAGACAGATGTTTCCGACGACGATGAGGTCATGAAAGAAGTTATATCTACTCCTGGATTCGACAAGGAGTTCTGGCAACCATTACTGGATGAAAACCACGGTAGTTCTGATGTGGTTGATATAATTTGTGGAGGTGTAGATGTTGCTGGAACATCTGTGGATGGTGAAGGGTGCGGACAAGTCCACGGGGTTGGCAGTGATGGTGAACCAGTCCATTCGGACGAGCCCAAAATACCTTGTCCATTTGGACCGCTAAACAAAGACGACCAAGATGTGGAACAGAAACCCGTATCTAAGCCACAGGTTAAACGTAACTTGGCCGACGTAGACGACGAGGAGTTTGACATTCCGCCACTTTATGATGATACCAATTACGAGGCGGACGCTATCCCCGATCCGGAAAAATCAAAGAACTAGAACACCTAAAAAACATAGTATCGTTCTCCAGGTAAAATGTCTTCAGACTCGTTTCACCGGCTCTGTTATAGTAATTATCGGAACCACGTCGCCGGCGACCACAGTCCCTTCTCCGTCTCTCTCAGATTTTTGAAATAGAACTACAGCCTCACAATGGTAAAGATAAAAAGAGGTCTCGGTAAAAGTCCTAGTCTTTTTAAAAAAAGTTAATTAAATTTCTTCTTGTCAGAAAAATGTTGACTATCGACCACTCCACATTTAACTAGCTACTCCAACTACATATCTGCTTTCAGTAAGGGCATTTAAGTAATCTTTACACTAAAAAAGTGTCTTCTGTCAAGAAAGTGCCCTTTCTTGAAAAACAACTTACAAAAAGTGTCTAAGACCATCTCCAACAATAGATCTCTGAAAAAATTACATCATAGGGTACTTTTTAACTTTGCTTTTACACTCTAGAGC
>OVAN01011529.1:0-14618 GCA_900406275.1 Anastatica hierochuntica | reverse complement strand
ATCGGTGGTGTGGAGAGGTACGTCTTTAGCTGCAGAAATGCTTCCTCGCACTTTTCGTCCCAGTCAAATTTCTTGTTGTTGCGGAGAAGTTGATAAAAGGGAAGACATCTGTCGGTTGACCGTGAAATAAAACGATTGAGAGTTGCGATTCGACTGGTGAGTCGTTGTACTTCCCTTGCGTTCCGAGGGGAGGATAAGTTAGCTACGACAGTAATTTGTTTAGGGTTGGCCTCGATGCCTCTCTTTGTCACGATATACCCGAGGAACTCACCCGAAGTAACACCAAATGTACACTTGGCTGGATTGAGCTTCATTATGTATTTGTTGAGTACTTGGAAGCATGACTGTAGATGGGTTATGTGGTCTTCGGTTACGAGAGATTTGACAAGCATGTCGTCAATGTAGACTTCCATTGTATCTCCTAGTTGGTCAGCAAACATGCGGTTGACGAGTCGCTGGTAAGTTGCTCCCGCATTTTTACGTCCAAAAGGCATTACTTTGTAGCAGTATATCCCCCTATCGGTTATGAAGGATGTCTTCTCGCGGTCTTCCGAATTCATTAAGATTTGGTTGTAACCTGAGAAAGCGTCCATGAATGATAAGAATTCATTCCCGGCTGTTGTTTCGACTAGACGATCAATGTGAGGTAGTGGGAAACTATCTTTGGGACACGCCTTGTTGAGATCAGTGAAATCTACGCATACCCTTGATTTACCATTCTTCTTTTTTACGACAACGGGGTTTGCGAGCCAATCTGGATACTTTACTTCGAGGATTGATCCTGCTTTGGTTAGACGGTCGACTTCTTCGTTTACGGCTTGAGCGCGTTCTGGGCCAAACTTCCTTCTTTTTTTTCGTACTGGTTTGTAGGTTGGGTCGACATTTAGGTCGTGATGCGCTACCATAGGATCAATTCCGGGCATGTCTTCGATGGACCATGCGAAAGTTGCCGAGTTGGCCATTAGGAATTCAATCAGCTCGTTCTTGATGGTTTCATTGAGGTCGACTCCTATTCCTACACACTTGGATGGATCAGAATGATCAATGTTGACTCGGATAATGGCTTCTCTGTGTGGTTTGTCGCTTGTCGTTGGTATTTTCTCGATTGTTGGTGTAATAAGTAGGCAAGCTTGCGAGGTTTTCCGAAGTTTATGCTCGGCGATGAAACATGTTCTGGACACTTTCTGATCGCCTCGTATAGTAACAACTCCGTGGATAGTAGGGAATTTCATGCATTGGTGATAAGTTGAGGCGATAGCTTTTAGTGAGTGCAGCCAAGGTGTGCCCATTATTACGTTGAAGATCGCAGGTCTGTCGACAACTAAAAATTTGACGATCTTGGTTACTCTACCAGCATAAACTTGGAATTTGACTGTGCCGATGCTATATTCGGATTCCTCGTTGAACCCTGTGAGTGGCTTAGCAGTAGGTTTGAGTTCGTAGCTTGGTAGATACATCCGCCGGAGTGTGTCTTTGAATATTATGTTTACTGATGCGCCTGTGTCCACCATTACTCGTGATACGTCGCAGTCTGCTATCCTGAGGCTGATGACTAGTGGATCATTGTGAGGAAGGTCAATGTCGAGTGCGTCGTTATCAGTGAAGGTGACTGGCATATCTACGATCTTAACACTTTGGTCTACAGTTTTTGGTCATCTTGCAGCTGTTTCCGCATGTTGCTCCCCCTTCCGTATCGATCGTACGGAATCATTCCAATCTTTAAGTCCTCCCATGATCATGCTAACTCTCTGCCGCGGTGGTGGTGGTGGTGCGTCGTCATCGTTGTTCTGTGTTCGGTCGCGCTTCGTCTGCTCGACTATCTCTTTCGCTCTTGGAGGAGGTGCATTGTTTATGGGCGGCCTCAGTCCTTCTTGTGGTGGGTTATGTCTTGGTCCATTTTGACGAGGTGAGTCTGAAACTGGTGATGCAATTCGCCCTTTCTTGAATTCGGTCATTAGGAACATCTGTAAATGACGACACTCCTCGGTTGAATGGCCAATTTGCTTGNGTTGAATGGCCAGTTTGCTTGTGAAAAGTGCAGTACCCTCTTGATTCTCGTTCTTGACCTCGAACCATCTTGTCCCAAGGAAAATTGGTAGGTTTCTCTTGTGAGACAAAATAGGATGATGCTTTCTTGATCGGGGGCTCGACTTTAGATTTTTCTTTTACGTAGTCACGATCGTAGTGTTGTCGCGGTTCGTGATAGTCGTCTCTTAGTTTCTCCTTTGCGACTGGCTTGGTCGAGTGCTTTTTGATGTTTGCTGCTTTCTCTTCTTCCATTTCAATAAATAAGTAAGCTCGATGCAAGGCGTCCTCCAAAGTCTGAGGTTTGTTGATTTTCAAGTCGTCTCGGAAACTAGAATTGTACCATAGTGCATGTCGCAGGGCTGGTAAGGCTGCTTCGTCTGTTATATCGACACGAGATGCGACCTTCTTGAACCGTTCTATAAATGATCGAAGTGATTCCTTTGGATCTTGAGATAACGTCCATAGATCGGCTGCTGATGCCTTCTGCTGGATGAACATTGAGTAATGTTTAAGAAAGATTGTAGACAACTGATGGAAGTTGTCGATATAATTTCTTCAAGTCCAGAGAACCATGTAAGCGCTTCTCCTTCAAGATTTTCGACGAAGATTTGGCAATATCCGACGTCAGCTTCGTCAGGCTGAAATCGTGTCTGTCGCATAGTTATGCTAAAAGATGTCAGGTGCTGGCTTGGATATGTATTGCCTTCGTACTTTGGTATTTTGAACTTGCCTGGATCCCGAAGTGGGAAATTCCGTATTCTAGCTGTAAAAGGGTCCCTTTGAGTGTCGCGTAGCACTCGGTCGATCTCTGGAGCGGCGCTAACGACTTGGTGTACTTTTGACGTCATTTCTTGCAGTTGACGCTTCATTGTCTCGATTTCGTTATCTCTAGGGTCGAGACTGTGGAATGTCCTTGGTATTGGTATCGCTGCTTGGTAGCTTGCTGGGTTGGCGGATGAAGTTTGTCCTGGTACTGGCGATGCTTGAAATGGTGAATTCCCATGAGGAGTTGTCGGGGTTCCGAAGAAGGTTCGCTGCATCTGGCTGAGGAACTGTTCGGCTTGGCGGTGCTGAGATATAGGTGGTCTTTGGGAGTTGTCGCCATGGTTGAGTTGTGGGTTTGACGAGCTCGCCAATGCTTCGAATTGCATGTATGTGCGCTGACTTAAGTCATCCACTCTAGCGAGTATGATGCGTAGTGCTTCCTCGATACTTGAAGAAAGTTGTACTGCCGGAGTGGCTTTTGCTGCTCTGGTATGTTCGGTTATGCCAGACCGAGGAGTTCCATCGCGGATCGCGGAGTTAGTCGGCGCAAGTGTTTGCAAGTTAGCCGATGTTGATGCTTGTGCAAACACCGACGCGTTAGGAGGGAGCATGGCTATAGTCACTGGGTTTGCGCTGGCAGAGATTGGAGGAGTTGTAGTTTGCGTGGTCGCTGGGTTAGGACATGGGTTAGGCGTTGGCGTAGTCATGACTAGCTGTTTGTACTTCGTGCGTATAGAGTTTCCTGAAGTGTCCCCACATACGGTGCCAATTGTTGATACAAGAGTTCGGCTTTGGTACGACGAGACAGATTTTTGACGTCGCGGTTCGGTTAAGATAAGACGAGGCGGTGCTTCGACGATGCGGTTCGCTCAAAGATAAGACGAGGCGGTGCTTTGACGATGCGATTTGCTCAAAGATAAGACGAAGTGGTGCTTTGATGATGCAGTTTGCTCAAAGATAAGACGAGGCAGTGCTTTGACGATGCGGTCCGGTCTTAACAACGTGAAGAGCTCCATGACTTTTGACGAAGCGGGTCGAAAACTCTGCTAGATGAAGTAGTTCGGCCAATGGACACAATCTCATTTTGACGATGCGCAGATAGTCGTTTAATGTCTATCCCATTTTAATGTGTTTCGAAAGAATGACGATGCGAATCTTTAGAAAGTATTCAAGCTTGATTAAGAAAACGAACTGAATATTAATTACTTTAATGACGAACTGCTCTCTAAAGTTTTCTGTGTGCATTACATTAATGAAGGTCCCCTATTTATATTAATCAGAACCGTACGGACAAATATTAAGGCGGTTTATATTAACCCTAATTTTTTTAGTGGACATGTTTTTCTTAATGGGCTTCCTTGTTTATTGGATTTTCGCTTAATGGGCCCTCATTTTGCTTGGTAAATTTTTTTTTTAGAGCCATTTATTGTTTAATTAATCTTCTTCTTAATAGGTCGTCTTAGCTTTATGAGCTTTTTTGTGTTGAGTCTTAGATCTGTAGCTGAGTTTGAAGAGGTGCTCAACACCGCTATCATTGTATAATGTTAAATGAAATGTTTTAGTCAAAAAAGAAATTTTAGTCAAATGTTATTGTATATATCTTATATATTATTGATTTAATAAGCTTCACAGACTTTTTTTTCCAAAATAAGCTTCACACACTTATTTAGAGGAAAAGTAAAGTAGGTATGAAAATAAATGGATATACTGATAAGATTAAAAAAAAAAGAAATAAATGAAACGCAACAACCAAGAGCAAAAGGGTGCGTTAGCATTAATTCAGGGAAAGCGAAATAAACCCAAAGCTCGTCTAACGAAGTAAACAACTTACCCACTTCTCTCTTATTTATTACCACTGAACCTAATCTACATTCACTCTTGCATCTTCTATTATTATTTACCGCCTAACCATATTGACTTCTTCGTTTTTTTTTCTCTCGGTGTCAAGATTCTTATCTGATGAATGGAGACTAGAGATTAAGAAACCCATGCATTCTTAATAGGGATGGCCATCGTACGCCATATCTATAGGTACTATGTTTCAGTGATGCGAGACGAATGATATACGGATCATGAAAGATATACGCTACTAGAGGTGGACATTTTGTTACTGTATTCGGTTCGGTTAATTCGGTTTTAAAATTTTGTAACTAGATTAGAATTAAAGATTTTCGGTTCAGCTTTAGTTCGACTCCAACTTAAAAAGTAAACATTGGGATATTAAATTTTATATATTTTCGGTTATTTTCTAGTATTCATATATTTTATGAATTTTACCAAAACTTTAAAATATCTATGGTTATTTTTGTTCTTTTTGATTATCCAAAATATTTTAGTTCGTTTGAGTTCCGATTTTCAAAAGTTGAAACCGTTGGGAGATTCTAAATTTTTTTGTTTCAATCATAATTTTGATTCTTCATATCGGTATTTTGGTTTCGGTTAATTTGCCTAACTCTATAGGTTACTATTAAGCTTGCCTCACGTTTATTCATCTCTTTGTTTCACAATAGCCAAAACACATACACTGTTTTGTGTAATTGTATAAGAGTATTATACAGTAATTATACGTACTCACGGCATCGTGTTTCTAGGATGTCAATAATGGATAATCGTTTTCAGTAGAAATTAGCAGGTCTTTATCCCTATCAACTCCTACCTACTACTCTACTCCTGTCCGTACACTAAGCAGTAACTTGCGTTGAATTATACTACTAAGTACAGTTCTTATTTCGAGGTGCATGAAAACATATTAATTGTAGTAATTAGTCTTAACTATATTACAGTATTTTATTGGGTATAAATATTCTACCTAAGTTGGAATCATATGATAAATATTCTACCTAAGTATGGAGTTGGAGTATATATATATATTTTTTTTTGTGCACATGAGTTGGAGTATATAGTTAAGTTATAAAATTTGGAATTTTAGTTTTGTGTATAAAAATATTTATGAAGTTTTTTTAAACAAGTGATAATCTGAATCTCAATTCTTGATGACGCTTTTAAAACCACAGCAATTTTGGCACGACTCTCTCCACAACTTTTTTTTCTTTCCCTATAAGTAAAAACGTTTCTTCATTCTTTTTCTCTTCCACTCCTGAAATTCATACTAATCTTCGCCGGAAACAATGGCTTTGGCGCGATTGTTCTCTCTCCTCTCCGTCGTCACTCTCTCTCTTTACCTCACCACCACCGATGCTTCTTCTCGCTCTCTATCCACTTCACCTAAAACGACAGTTCTCGACGTCGTTTCATCTCTCCAGCTAACACAACACATCCTCTCACTCGACCCGTCTACTTCCTCACTCACCACCACCAGACCCGGTCTCGAATCCGAATCGGATCCGGTTTCCCTCAATTCCTCTGCTCCGCTATCTCTAGAGCTTCACTCGCGAGACATTTTAGTCGCATCACAGCACAAGGACTACAAAAGCCTTGTACTGAGTCGACTCGACCGTGACTCATCTCGAGTCGCCGCAATCGCCGCTAAAATCCGATTCGCCGTCGAGGGCTTCGACAGATCTGATCTCAAACCCGTTTACAACGATGAAACCAGGTACCAACCCGAGGATCTAACGACACCAGTCGTCTCCGGAGCTAGCCAAGGAAGCGGAGAGTATTTTTCGCGAATCGGAGTCGGAACTCCGGCGAAGGAGATGTTCATGGTGCTCGACACGGGAAGCGATGTGAACTGGATCCAGTGCCAACCTTGTTCCGAGTGTTATCAACAATCCGACCCGATTTTCGACCCGGCTTCCTCTTCAACTTTCAAGTCGCTGACTTGCGCCGCTCCGCAGTGCGCTTCTCTCGAAGTCTCCGCTTGCCGCTCAAACAAATGTCTCTATCAAGTTAGTTACGGCGACGGATCTTTCACCGTCGGAGAGTACGCTACAGATACGGTGACGTTTGGAAACTCAGGGAAGGTAAACGGCGTCGCTTTGGGATGTGGACATGATAACGAAGGCTTGTTCGTCGGAGCAGCTGGTTTACTCGGTTTGGGAGGTGGAGCTTTGTCCATGACGAATCAGATCAAAGCGACGTCGTTTTCTTACTGCCTCGTTGATCGTGACTCGGGAAAATCGTCGAGTCTTGATTTCAACTCGGTCAAACTCGGTGGCGGAGACGCGACCGCTCCGCTTCTCCGCAACAGCAAGATCGATACTTTCTACTACGTCGGCCTCAGTGGATTCAGTGTCGGTGGTCAACAGGTGTCGATCCCTTCGTCAGTGTTCGAAGTCGACGCTTCAGGAACCGGAGGAGTGATCTTAGATTGTGGAACCGCCGTGACTCGTCTTCAGACTCAGGCCTATAACTCGCTGCGTGACGCCTTCGTTAAACTCACCACGAATCTCAGAAAGGGAACATCAAGCATCTCTCTTTTCGACACTTGCTATGATTTCTCTTCTCTCTCCTCCGTGAAAGTCCCGACGGTTGCGTTTCATTTCACCGGCGGGAAATCGCTAGATCTACCGGCGAAGAACTATTTGATCCCTGTTGACGACGCTGGAACGTTCTGCTTCGCATTTGCTCCGACGTCCTCGTCGCTGTCGATCATCGGAAACGTGCAGCAACAAGGGACACGTGTCACGTACGATCTAGCGAATAATCTTATCGGATTGTCAGCGAATAAATGCTAAAAGTGGTTGATTAATAGTTTTACAGATATACACTATCAGTAAAACTCTTAGTTCTTGGTTCTTTACAATGGCCAAAAAAAAATATCCTAAGTGTGAATTTCTTTTCTTCGTCTTTTTTATTTATTAAATCAGAAGTTATTCGACTTTTTATTTTATAATTACAGGACTAGTGATTATGTCTGAGCCAGAAGTTTTTAATTATTGTTTGATAGTTTATGTCTGTGTGAGAACAACAAAGTATGTCAAGAAAGTATTTAAGTTACATATAAAAGTAGGGCCGTATCTTCTTATTTTTCTTTATTTTAAATTGGTGTTTGAATTTGCCAAAACTCAATCAATGCCAACTTTTATTTCCTTTGACGCAAACTGTGAAAAGTTGAGATTGGGTAGATAATTTACTCGTTTCAAAGTCATGGAACTCTGACTAAATCGGATCGTCTATACAAATCACTAGATTGCAGATTAAAAATAACACATCATTTCCTTTCACTTANTTTTTTTTTTTTTCTTTTTTTTTTTTTTTTTTTTTTTTTTTTTTTTTTTTTTTAACAAATCATATCATCAATAAAAAGATTAAAAGAAACTTTGTTTCATTAGTCATCTTTTTAAATCTCTTTCATTAGTGTTCTAAACATATCTTAACACAATAAAAGAAGGTTTCAACTAAAAGTAATTAAAAGTGTTATCTTTCTTTTGTTCATTAATATCTTACTATTTATTATATTTTTTTAAAAAAATTTAAATGATGTTTAAGATACATACACACCAATTAATAAATTATAAATTTAGCAGATCATTATTTTGATTGGAAAACTATATTGGCAAAGTTCTAGAGATAACATATTTGAGTGATTATTGCGGGACTAACCTTGTGGCATGTCGAATGAAACATTAGCCTAAACTTTCAAAATTTTTAGGTTAATATGAATAGATAAACTGGTCCAATCGAAAAAAATCATACATAAAAAATTAGCTTCCACTACTATTAACGTTTATACTCCAACAAATGATTTCCGTTCGTAAAAATGTACGGACTTTGGTATGTAACTTTTTGATCTTCACAAAAATTAATAACAAACTGCAGATTGTCTAAAATGTACCATTTATATAAAATGTTATTAACTAAAATAATTTAATTAATAAATAATTGCATAATATTTATGGTAAAAAATCAAATAATTTAAAAATTTTGCATCGAATGACAACATTGTTTATACTAAAATGACGGACGAGTTATCAAACGAAAACTTTTTCATTTAAAATGGAACGGAAAAAAATTGGAAGCCGAGAAAAAAAAAATTGGAAGGGAAAGACTACTATTTATCCTGTGACAGGGCTATAAATATAATTTTGTCATTATGTGCGTGAGCTTACCATGCACAAAGCCACGTCTTCGTACGATACACGAGGGTGGACTTTAAGGGTTTACTTAACGTAGCCATTTTAGAGACTACCGAGTGAATCATGTGCATATAAAATGACGGACGAGTTAGCTTTTCCCGTTTCTAAGCTAATTTCGTCGTATATGTAACTTTGTTCACGAAATTTATCAAACTTCGTCTCTTCTGTTTCATACTGATTCTCAAGTCTTTGAGAGTTTTTGTTTTTTGTAAATTGTCTTTGGAAATGGTAACATTCTATCAGTTTTATGTACCCCCACGTCTTTTCTTTTAATTTATAGATCTATCATGTTGGCGGTCACAAGTGCTATTTTAGAAAGTTTAAAAGAGTTAATTTATTGTTCTTTCAAATATTGCAGCAAGACGGAGATGTATTTTTGGATAAGAGGCAGGATGTGAAACTTGATTGGTAAAGAAGGGTCAGCGGTTTAGGGTTTGGCTATGTGGATTAAATTTTCCAGATTTTGCTCAATCACAAATTCAGTGAGTTTAGTGGCACGTAGCTTGGGTTCTCTTCGAGTCCATTTGGAGGTGGTGCTGGGCTACAAAGCCTCATGTCTTAACGTTGACTTGGGGCAAAGACAATTATTTCTCTCCCTGTCTCTGTGTCTTGGCAGGTTCCAATTGCTGGGCTTTGCTTGGAGTGGACTTTGTATGTGGTCTCTAGAGACGCGCCTATCTGGTGGGTGAGTCATAAGCGGTGTCGGGTTTGTTCTGAGGAGAGTATTTGGCAGCGCATGCACTTGAAAGCTGTCAGATTTAAAGGTCATCTATGGCTTTTGAAATCCTTCTGCAGGAGATAACTTCACTTCACATATTACTTAGTCACGACATCAGAGATTCCTCATCACGGAACTCTCTTTGCTTTCTTAGATCTCGGAACCGCCAAAATCTTGCGTTCGTAGAGGGGATGGAGACCAATATCTGGTTCTCAGAGACGGTCCATAACGTTGTCTTAACTCGCGCGTGGTGGTCATCGAGTCTGCTCTTGTCAACGGCGGTTTTATGGGTTAAAGCTTTAACCATCCTAGTGTCAGATTAGTCGACTTCAGTTTTTTCTTATAGGTTGGCTCCTTTCTCTATCTTGTTTCATGATTGTGGTGATTTATTGGTGTTGCTGCCTGTTTGCCTCGATTTTTAACATGTTAGGTTGTGATAAGCTTGTTGTTATAGGTTAGTTTGTTTTGATCAGGATCAAGTGCTTCAATTCATCGTCTAGGATTTTGTTGGGTTCGTCCTTTAAAGTGTCGTCGGTCTTGTTGGGTTCGTGTTTAGGATGAGCATTGTCGGTCTCAATGGGTTCATGCTTTAGGACGTCGTCGGGGACTAGGGTTTGTGCCTTTCGAAGCGTCGTAGGAACTAGGGTTCATATTCTTTGAGGTCATCAGTTTTCGTAATGCTTAGGTGTTTCACCGTATTTTAAAAGTCTAAGATCCGTATTTGTATTTTTTTTGTATTTCAGTATTGTTTAAGTTTTTGTTGGTTAATCCGCTATTACTCTTCTATGTACTTCTGTCAAAAATAAAAAAGTGGTAGTTAAATTTAATATTTTTATCCAATTTTTTTTAATAATTGTCTTGTGTCGACTTTGATAGCATCTTCAACCCTAATCTAAATCTCATTGTAATTTTTTTTTGTTCGTTTAATTACCAACTTTAAAGTAGTAACAGAAATCGTTACTTTATATTTAAGGTAAACCTATCTCTTACTTTATATTTAAGGTAAACCTATCTGTTATAGACTAGGTGTTGGTCCATGCGGGTGCACGGGCATAGAGAAATTTTCACAAAATTTTTATAAGAACTGAAGTTTAAACTGTAATACTTGTACATGATTATTTAAATAAACAGTCTGTTGTGTTTTGTGCTATATATACGCACGAACATGGACCACGCAGTATGTTTTATAATGAGAACATATACTTCAAGATTAAAACAATTAGACCGTAAAAGACAAGTGACCAAAACCCTTAAAAAATAAGCAAGTAAAAATCAAAATCAAAACTGTAATTAATTTATGTTCTGAAACACTTCTTTATAGACTACATTTGTAGTTGTTTTCTTTGGCTCTCTATTTTTACATGTGACAAGTATCTTCAATCCACTCCTTGATTGAACTCTCGACATCGCAACATAAAGTTGTATATGCGAGAATACCAGTTTAGGTAAATACAAACCAACCTTTTCCAGTAATCGTCTTTGGCTCTTGTTTGTAGTCATTACAAATGCAACAATGACCGGAAATTTGCCGACGCCGCATCCTAAAAGAGAATCTCGTGTCGGGAGGAGAAACAAACATTTTAGGTATAAAGACTTTCTGATTGGCCCTTTCACCGGTGATAACCTTTTGAAGCTTGGTTCCATGTGGTGTTGCGGTTGGGGGTTCCAGTGTTGGTTATGCTGGGGTGGTAGTTGTTTTGTGTGATTCTCTTGGTTCTATGAATGTTCATCATTGTCAAGACCATGACTGTGGTTAATACAGATGAGGAACGCAGTTGGTTTTTTTTGTGGTTTTTGATTTGACTTTTTTGTTTAATGATTTGTTCTTTTATTTCTTTAGTATGGATTTATGAGCTGGAGAAAAAAATCGTTTGAAATTAATCCTAAACTCTATTGTTCAATTTTGTATCCCTTAACATTTAATCTTTCGGTTTTGTGAATTAGTATAATAAGTTTGACGGATGAGCAAACGTCCATTTACAAACGTTTTCTTATCCGTCAAACTTATGAAGAAAAAAGGCATTCGCCTCAGGGACCGCGTGATAACTCACCTTATTGAAGTTTTAATTTTAAAAACTATATTGTAGTCTATAGATATTAAAAGATGTTCTATTAATATTTCTGTTTCTATTTCGGTTTGGTTTTTCAAAATTTTTAATGACAACCCAGATAAAAACTAATATATTATATATAGATGATCTGGTTTGATACCAATTTCGATCTTTTTGCGGTCTTATGAAATACACTCTTAATTTTCAAAAAAATGTTGGTTTTTAGATCAACTTTTTCTACTTTAGTTTAGTTTTTGTTATGAATTTTTAAAAATGTGAAAAAATTAAATCGTACTAAAATGTAAAGAAATTAGACCACATAACCTAAAAAGACCATATTTCAATAAAGAATCACTTTTTTGAATTTTTTCTGCAACAAAATTATTTATGCTAGATAGTTAAATATGTTTTTTTTTTTAATTTTGGTTACATCACAAATTCACTTTAAAATATACTTTTATTTTAAGTAAGTTATTCAAGATTTATTCGGACTCGACATCCCATATTAAAAAAGGACTTTAATTTTAGGACTCTAATTCAAGGTTTTTAATAAAATTCAATATTGCATTACAAGATTCATTTTAACTTGTTTATTAGTTTTTATCGATATCCTATGGTTAGCTAAATTAGATTATAACTATCGGTAAAAAAATTATGCAAAATGTCACATTTTTAAATTCGCCTTAAGCCCCTAAAACTCTAAGCACGACACTGGGGTGACGTGTTTTTCATCTACGGGTTTGGTGGCACTGGAAAGACGTTCTTATTGACTATTCTTTCTGCCGCTCTACAATCCAGGGGTTTATTGTGTTGAATGCGACATCTAACGGGATTGCTTCTAAATATGTTTATAAACATCTAGATTTATAGAGTATTGAGATCAAATGTTATAGATCTTCTAGAGTAAGTCGCCAATATATATAATCGTCAATTTTTAGGATTTCGTTATTGATATAAATTATTTAAATTATTTTATTAACTCGATGTGCTGCGGTCGACCTTATCACCGATCTTTTAGTTTAGTATCGTGACAAGAAGAGGAAGAAAGTCCGACTTCCTAAGATGAACAATAATTCAACCCAAAAATGTAAATCTATCAAATTATTAAAAATTTAAGCGTAGACTGGTTATCATAATCCAGACGTATTTTTTGATTTTTGTAACATTGTTATTTTTTCATTTGAAAACTTTAATATTAATATCCCATAATTATTAGTTAATTTTTGTATTTACCTTAATATGTATATAGAGTTTAGCATCAGTTTGCTAAATATTAAGTTTGATCAAATTTGAAAACACAGAAACACCCATTAATTAGTAGATAACTTATGTAATTCAAAAAATTATAGTGTTATATTGACATGAAAATTTATTTTTTTCTTCTATGATAAATAATAATTTTTGCAAAAAATATTCTCAACTATTAAACGTTCAATTGATTTATAAATTTTCGGTGTAGCTTAAATAGAACTGCATGAAAGTTTTTGTAGTCAAGTTTAAGTAAAGACTCATGAAGAATGAAACATCTATTTTGACTATTTTGCTTGTTTGTGTGTCCCTTTTGTTTTGGTTTTTGTGCTCAACATTCATTGAATAATTGAGTTGTTTGTCATTCCACAAAAAAATAATTGTGAAGCAAGAGTTGCATATATGTGTTTCTTTTAATAAATCCTTTGTCACCAGTCCTGCTACATGCATGATAAAGTAAGGTTTTAGTTCTTAATTTGGTACCAAGATCCTAAAAGAGTTTTTTAAAGCATTTTGATTAATAAAATTTGTATCTATGCTCAACTTTATATTCACCACGACCAAAGATTCATTTGCGTTCTCAAGCTTCGTGATTGTAGATTCGAGAATCTCGAGTTTTGATAGCGCCTCTTTCAGGACTTTTTCCTTACCATCAACAACTTCAAATGCTTCAAGAACTTGCCTTTTGTGCTCCTCAATAAGGTATTCATGGGATCAACTTTGTAATCAAGTCTTTTAGCTTCCTCGGTCTGTCTCATTGCGGTTTCCTTCTCAGAATCCAGATACCCCTTGAGTTCTTGAATATGATCTCGAGCTGTTTTTTTGTATTCTCTATTAATCCATTCTCCAATGACAATTGATCGAGTTCTTTTCAAAGAATTCAATTGATCAGATGCTTCAACTATCTTCCCTTCGTATAATCTTATTAGCTCCTTGAGATCTTTTGATAACATGCCTTTTGTGCCCCTCGAGTAAGTAATCATAGGATTCAACTTTGTAGTCAAGTTTTTAGCTTCTGTCTCTCTCTGATTAAACCTTTCGGCTGCTTCGTCACTTTGTCTCATTGCAGTTTCCTTCTCGGACTCCAGATATCCCTCAAGTTTTTGAATCTCGGCATCAAGCTAGTTTTATCTATCTGCTGGAAATCATTCTCTAAGGCCGACCAGCCGAGTTCTTTGAAAGCATTCAATTGATCAGATGTTCCTTCGTATAGTTGTACTCTCTCCTTTAGGTCTTTCCATTTTTCAGTCGAAGAATTGGCCTCTAAATCTCTGTTACTGTGATCATCCATTTCCTTTTTGATTTTAAGCTCTGAGTGCTTATGCAAAGCTTCAAGCTCTATGCTTCTAGTGGTAGCTTCATCATTCTCTTTCTTGCTTCTCAAGTCTCTCTTCCACGAATCTGAGCTTTTCAATTGCTCTACTTTCCGTTAATCCAACAGCTTTCCCATCATTATCTATAGGCTCTGCTTTTCCTCTGCTTTCTCTAATTTTGACTGCGATGCTCAGAACATGTCTTATAGCTCAATGATGCACCGAGTGCTTACATTTCCAAGATCTTCATGCTCTGCACCTTTCTGCAAAGCAATTCTCATTAGAACATGTATTATAAGTGTACCTCTGCGTTGAGTTCTTTCCATATGTTCCCTAGCTATTTGTATTCTAATTATATCAGCTTTGTTACTCAGAGTAACTTACTCTATAAAGAAAACATAACAAAATGGTAATTTTAATTAAAAAGAAGTTGTGAAAGTTTCTTGGTTTTGAATTG
>OVAN01011528.1:0-14620 GCA_900406275.1 Anastatica hierochuntica | reverse complement strand
TAACGGTTACGGTCCGAAATACGGTTACGGTTAGGTTTTGGCCATGCCTACGTTCGAAAGCCCACCCTTAGATAAAAGTATTATATGAAAGATTTAACTATAATGTGATATTTTTATGTTTACTAATCATAGTAAACTATATAATATTTTTTATATTTTCATTTATAATAATTAAAATGTGATTTCATTGTTATATATTTTTAATATATTAAATTAAAAATAAAAATTGTTCAGTTGCTTGGTTAGCAATAACTTAATAACTAAGACGTTTTCTAAATGAAAAATGATTCTAAGGTCTCCATAAAATATACAATCTTCGATTCTGGTTCAAAATAAGTGGTTTTGGTCGCATCGTGACAAGGATTGGTTGATCCATGTCTGTCTGCCAAGTTACTCATTTTTGCGCATTCGTCTTCTCGTTGCCAGCATTACAGGTGTTCACTAAAATGGCCATAACTTTTGATCGCACCGTTGGATTTCCTTCAAATAACCTTCAAATTAAAGCTAACTCTTGTGGCTATGTTGTGACAGAATTTAAGATCGATCCAAAGGTGGGAATTTTTTCAAAAAGGCTAAATTTCTGACACTTTAGCATGATTCTACATTCCAAATATCCTTTTTGGCTCAAATTGTTCTCTTCCTCTCCAAAACAACTTAAGACCTGTAAGAACTCTAAAAAACACCAAAAGACTCCCAAAAGAACCAAATACATACTAAAACACCATTTTTCTCGAATAAAATCCAAGTAAAAATTCATAAAATACGAATACATCAACTCGAAATCACTTCGATCTTAGATCGGTCCTCTTCGATAACCTTCTAATAGATCTTGTGACCCAAAAAAATCCCATCTTCTACCATGAAGTGGAACTTCTCCCACTTGAGAACCAGATGCTTTTCTTCGTATTGTTCCAAGATCCTACAAAGGTTAGATAGACAATTAGAGAATGATGAACCATAGACAGAAAAATCATCCATAAAAACCTCCATGATGTCCTCAATCAAGTCTATGAAAATAGATATCATGCATCTTTGGAATGTAGCTGGTGCATTGCGTAGTCCGAACGACATCCTCTAGTAAGCATATGTCCCATATAGACACATGAATGTAGTCTTTTTGGGTACGTCGGTGGATGAGAATCTGAAAGGAACCTAAATAATCATTAAGAATAAAGTAGTAATGATGATTAGCAAGTCTCTTAAACATCTGATCAATGAAAGAATGAGGAAAGTGGTTGGACACAATGAAACATACCTCAATCATGCATGCAACGATTTGAGCTTGAGCTTTGGGAATTTCAGTTTGCTCCAATCTAACTCGGTCTTTTTCACGAGCCTCGTAGATGTCACAGATGGCTTCTAGAGCTTGATGTACGTGACCTGCTTCTCAATTGTTGGTTCCGAATCTAGCAATGTTGCAACCTCAGATGTGGCGTCACTCATAAATCAATACTCATTCTCAATCAGAGTTAAAGCATATCTCAGAGATTCTCTGTGTACAACTCTTCTGCAGACTTCTCAATCACATATGTCAGTGTGTTGACCCAAAAAGTATGTCCATCAATGGTGGGTTTCTTCATAGACTTCTCAATGTTCAACCTCATAGTCAACTTCTCAAAATTTAGATCAATCTGACCATCCTGCACATTAATCATCGCCCTGACAGTGGATAAAAAAGGTCTACCCAAGATGATTGGATCCTTGGTTTCTTCTTCGAGCTCTAAGACTATGAAATCGGTCTATACTTACCAAAGATATGGTGGTGGCCTTGTAGTTTAACATGTTCAACCTCTGATACACAGAAAAATGGCATGACGCTAACTTCAGACCCCAAATCACAAAGATATCTCTCAAATCTAAGTAATCTAATACGGCACGGTAGAACGAACTGTTCTGGGTCTTATCGCTTTTCAAGCGCAATGTTCTATAGAACCGCTCTACACTCAGTACTAAGCATAGAAACACCTTGTTTAAGAGTCAGCTTGTATGAAACAATCTCATTCATATACCTCTTCAGATATGGCACCATCTTGATTGTCTCAACGAAAGAAAATCAAAAATGTAATTCACCAACAAGATTCTTTAGCTTCTCATATTCACGCTCCTTGATTTTCGGTCTATGTCTGGTAGGATAATGGACTTTGGGAACATAAGGTGGGGGTGGCACATACTCATCTTCAACCTCTGTGGAATTATGAACTAAATTTTTTTCTCAGCGTTGTGCCCAGGATTGACCGGTCCTTGTGGAGTGGATTGATCGATCTATCCACTCTGTCTAAAATCGCATCAGCTTCATTTGCACCGAATAGATCGATTTTTTCATGGATCGATTGATCCTTTCGACTCTAGAATTCTCAACCGTTTTTACACTTAACAAAGTGATTGCATAACAATATTCTTTGGGATTATTCTCTGACTTCTCTGGCAAAATACCTGGTGGAGCTCTGTTCCCAGCAGAAGTCTGAGTAACATGTGTTTTTAGTATCTTCATGTGAGTATTAAGCGCTTCAAACTTCCTGGTGTCAAACTTTTGATTGATGTTTGCAACAATCTTAGTCTGATTTTCCAGCACTTGTTGTATCATCTTTTTCAAATCACCATCTTGAGAAGCTGAAGATGATGCTCCTTAATTATGATTCTGATACCCGGATTGATTGTTGCTCTTGAAGTTCTCAAACTGCTTTTGCTGAAAACCACTGTTGCCGAAGTTGTTTCCCTAATTTTGATTCTTGCTTTGATACCCCGGATTGAAGACACTTGGGCCCTGACCAAAAGGCTTGTTTTGTAATTGGTTCTGAATATTGAAACCTCTGTTCTTATAGTTTCCTTGGCCTCCAATGTAATTCACGTTAGCTTGATTCTCATTGAGCTATTCAGCTATGAACTCTTGGTACATCAGTACGAGTTTCTGCTCTTGGAACATCTGCCCATCATTTTGTTCCCCATCATAGTGTACTCCTTTTTGATCTCTTTTTATCAGCTCATCAAGCTTTGACTAAAAATCATCAGTCCTCTTAGTATCAACTGCTGAACTTCTTATACCTCGACCATATTATGACATACGATTTTCCTGGCTAGCCACCTTGTTCTCGATCAGACGGTAGGCTTCCTCCACCTTCTTGGTCATAAAATCACCATTACTAGCAGTGTCCATGGCGTTCTGTTACCGTTCATCCACTCCATTTTAGAAGATAATCAACAGATTTATGTAGATGTATCCATGCTATGGACAATCCACCGTCTACTCCTTGAATCTTTCCCAAGTTTCATAGAAACTCTCAGTAGCAATCTGTCAGAAGCTTGCAATCTTGTTCCTCAGGAAAGTAGACCTAGACTTGGTGAAGAAATTTCCCAAGAAAGCAATCATGTTCTATTCCCAAGTGGTGAGAGATACAGGTGCAAGAGTGGTCTGCCATTTAGTAGCTTTATCCATAAGAGAGAAACGGAAAAGCCTACATTTCAAAGCGTCTTCAGGTACTCCATTGTATCGAATGGTACTGCATATGACTTTGAACCTCTACAAGTGGTGCATTGGGTTCTCGGTTGGTACCCGTGGAACTGGTTTTGTTGCATCAAATTGATGAGACCAATCTTGGTCTCAAAGTCTCTCATGTCAATAGGAGATAGATGGATCCAGCTCGATCCGCATAGAACACTTAAGGAGTGTCATAGTGCGCTAGTTAGACTCGATGGATACCCCCACAACTGCAACATTGTTTCCACCCATAATAGGTGGATTATGTCCCGGATGGACTCCAAGAAGAAGAGGATTGTCCTGAATTTGCAAGTTATATGTGTTGTCACCCATCTCAAACTCGAACTCAGATTTCAAAGTTGCTTCAAATGCCTTCCCCTTCTTCTTTTGTCTCTCTAGTCGACCAAGCTCATGCTCAAAAGATAGTAGATTGTTTGGTCCTTGGCTCCTAGTGTGAGATCTGTTCATGCAGCTTAAAGCACACAAACAAGAAGAAAAAGAAATGATTAACCAAAAAATAGATGCCTTATACACACTAAGATCCAATGATCTAAGATGACCAAATGATCCGCGAAAACGAATAAACTAATACGGGCAAAAACCTTGATAGATCGGATTTTCACCCGAATAAACTATTGCAAGCGTATAGTAAAGTACGTTGTAGTGGTTTGAGATCGAATCCACAAGGACCAATGGTTATACGTAAAGAAAATATATCTAATACGGGCTAAGACAAAAAGAGAAGGTTACTGTTATGAAACCAAAATGAGAACAAGAAATAAAAGCAAGCAAATAAAACAAGAGCACAAATTCGCGTGTAAATCAATCAAGAGAACATGGTATTCTCAAGGAAATCATTTCACTGCTAACTCGAACTGTCTAGTAGGGAACAATATTCTAAACCGTCTAGAACTCAAATCAACAACGTAGAATCAATCTACTTCCGTAGCGCTAACTCCCTATGTTATATAATCCTAAACACTAACTTCCGTTGAGTTTCGAATCCTAAATATGCATTCTAATCACGTTTGATTTTTTCACAAATTGCTTATATATCAACTTATGTTGGTCTAAGTCAATTTCCTCATTTAAGATTCATTCAGACATTTAATTGAACACTTTCAGTGTGTCAAATATCCTAAGAAAAAAACTAGGTGATCAAGCTAATTTCAGCATTAAGTTTAATATTAGATGAAGATCCAATTGATTATCCCTAATCATGCAATCCTAATCAACAATTCATGAATTCCCCTTTTGAGAACACTAAACCGAAAGAGGGAACACTCACACATAATCAAAGAACAATCACAAGAGATTTCAAAGGAAAACATGATAAGATTGTAATTTAAATAAGATAAGGGTTCAGAAATCTTCTCCAAAACGAAGTACATGTATCGATTCCTCTCCCTCAACAATCAAAACTCTCCAAAGTTGCTTAGAGTCTCAAAGACAGTATAATAGAAACTAAATCACGACTCTAGGGTATTTTAACAAATATTTCGGTCTAAAAACGGGTCTACTTCGACTCAAATCTAATTTGGAAAACCAAAAATCGCGATAGACCTTGGATTGATCGATTCGTATAACATGGATCGATCGATCTACACTCTGTCCAGATAATCATCACAGAAGTTAAGTTTCTCTGCAGCAATCATCCATAGTGTACTATAAGATGTAATTCCTTCATTTCACGTTCTTTTCCGTGATTTGAACTTGTAACCTGTGTAAACAGTAAAGAATAACAAAAACTCCAAAAATGCCAAAATACTTTAGAAAGTTACCATTTCTCTATTAAAAACTAAAGTAAAAACCTGTAAAATCACAATACATCACTATTTATATTACGTCATCAATTTGATAATAAACTATGTATTCTCGCTATATATATTACATAGTTAGTTACATCATGCATGATATATATAACTCGTTATTTAGAAAACATAGTTAGCTACATCGTGCGGGATTTATAACACGCTATTTAAAGTATGTTATCAATTTGATAGTCAACTATGTATTCTTACCATATATATTACATAGTTAGCTACATCGTGTAGGATATATAGCACGCTGTTAAAAAGACTTCATCAACTTCATAGCCAACTATTTGGTTTCAGATGTTTACTATCAAATAACGTATTTTGAGTTCTTTAAAGTCAATTCGTAGTGCTCTAATATTTATAGTTAGCTACAAGACCGTCAATGACATCGTTCTATGGGTTCCATATAGCTTTTTATAAAACTTGTATATAACTCGCTATTTAGAGAAAACAATTAGCTACATCGTGCATAATTTAACATAAATTAATATAAATAAATATTAACATAATAAAACATAATTTGAACTTTCTTTCCCTTATAAAAGCGGATTTACTCCGCAAGCATTGCTAGACCCATGAGTATGTTACTCGGGTTGAGTTGGTTGAAAAAGCCAAACACATCAAGTGGCATTTTCCGCAAAGGGTCGTGTACCAGTAAGCATTGAATTCGCTTAGCTATGTTATAGCTAGGGAAACTAAACAGGCCAAATGTGTAGTTAGCAAGCATGTTGGTTTGTTGTTTGGTTGATCATCATTAAATCTTGAAATAAAAATATGGCGGGTTTACTACTCGACAGAAAGTAACTCGTAGTTGAGTAAAAACTTTAGCACATATCCTGTGATAATTCAGGACTACTAAACGCGATTTTCTGGTTTAAACCGAACCAGAAAGAAAACCTAAACACCATTCTTTCTATTTTATGTACAATTTTAATGTAGTCGAATAGCGTTTTGCTCAGTTTATAAACCTTGAATATAAAAATAAAAGCATAAAAAAGTATACAAACTAAGGGATGATACATTCTTTCCCTTATAAACGCGAATTTACTCTGAAAGCATGATGAGCCGTGTTTTTATCGATTTTATTATGGTTTTGAGTTATAAATATGGTGTTTTATCATGTATAAAAGTTTTTTGGAGTGTTTTTGTGAGCACCTGTCAAGCCGGTGACCAGATGAAGAATGCGCAGAAAAGTAAGGGACGAAAATTTCCAAAATGGAAAGTATCGATCGATCCTTTCCCTGGATCGATCAATCCATTCCATGACGCATTAAATTACCAGAAACATGATCCAGACCCATCAGAAAAGACCCAACTCGACTTTGATACTTATATAACATACAAACTCGTTTTTTTAAGGTTATTATGTTGTTTTCTAAGTTCTACAGGAGGTTTTTTAGTTTTGTAATATAAGGGAGACGATCCCTCATCCGTACTTCGATTTGGAGAAGAATTTTGAGTCTTCTTACTCTTGTTTTATCAATTACAATATGTTTTCATTTGATTCATCTTGTTATTGCTCTTTTGATATGAGTGAGTAGTTCATTAGTTGGGTTTAGGGTTCTCACGAGGGTGTTTTCATGATTTTTCATTGTTAGGTTGTTTAGACCGGAAATTTATCTACTGAATCTTCATTTAACATTGTTCTTAATGTTGAAATTAGATTCGCGACCTAGTTTCTGATCTTAGGATTTTCAATACACCGAAAGTGATTTCTTGAATGCCTAAATCTGTGTTAAACGAGCAAATTTTCCTTAGCCAACGGAAGCTAATGTCATTGCGCTTTGTGAACTTATCAAACCTGAATCTAATGCATGTTTAGAATCTGAAATTCAATGGAAGTTAGTCTCGGGGATTCTATAACATAGAGAATTAGCGCTATGAAAGTAGGTTGATTCTAGCTTAGTAATTTGAGTTCTATACGGTTCTTCATCTTGTTTTCCTCTTAATTAACATGAAATTGATAATGTCTTGAATTCCCTTAGAATAGTCACACTTTTTTTTATTTATTTACCCCCGTCAAATTCGTTTCTCTACTTTCTTTGCTTATTCGTTTTCTTGTTTTATTCTTAGTTCCATCACCACTTCTCCTTTTTAGCCTTATCCCGAAGTTGATTCTATTTCTCTACGTGTGACAATTGGTCCTTGTGGATTCGATCCATAATCACTATATCGTACTTCATTGTGCTCTTGCAGTAGTTTAATCGGGTGAAAACTCGAGCTATCAAAGCATTGCCAGATTCGGAAGTATGATTTGGGTTGAGTTGGAGGAATAATCACTAAATTTGGAGGCTACTTGCATGCGTTCTGAGTATAATCTTGTCAGTCAACTTTCACTTTACTATTGCCAAGTACGTGATTGTCATGAGGAGGATCAGCGGGTAAAAATTCAAAGGCAACAATTTCAGGGAAAGGGTTTGCTATCATTGCGGAGAAGCCAAACATATCAAGCGGCATTTTTCGTTGAGGGTCATGTACTAGTAAACATTGCATTGGCTTAGCTATGCTATAGCTAGGGAACGTAAACGAGACAAATGTGAAGTTAGACAAACATGCTGGTTCGTTGCTTGGGTGATCAACATTAAATCTTGAAATAAAGATATGGTGTGGTTACTACTCGATAGAAAGTAACGCATAGTCGAATAAATACTTCAGCACATATCCCGTGATAATAAATTTGACATAATTTAATATAAATTAAATATAAATAAATATTTGCATAATAAAACGTAATTTAAAGAATCAACTTAAAACTACAGGCTGCTAAAACGTCGCAATAATATTATGATCTTCTACAGTCTCAACCGATGAAAATTTTAGTAGTCCCTGCCAAATTTACTTAAAGGAACTCATACTATACTATTTTATAGTAAATATCTCTCACATAAGGTTAGTGACTGTTGAGATTAATGAATGGGATTTAGTGCTTCTAGATCATTACAATTCTGCCATCAACATCTTATTTGTTGATCGAAGATATAAGACCACCTTGGTCAATAATATTCATGATTCGTTTCAAGTTAGGTTCCTTTATGTGAATTTCAAAGACACCTCCTCGAATATGTTGATGTAGTTGTAGCCTGTCAATAAAGGTTTATGTTTGTCCTGATCGTTGAGTATGTGGACATTCCAAAAAAACTTTCTTATATAAATATGATACAAAAAAGGTTGGGATCTTCAAGGGTTAGTTTAAGGTTTGGAAATACCCCCAATATGTGAAGGCTTTCTGTGGGCAGAAAGAGGCTTTTTAGAGTAATTAGTAGTTTGGTCAAGGGAGGATATATTGTTTAAAGTGGTGATAATTTGAGGTGCTATGGATTTTTTTGTAGTTGATTTTATTTCTTTGCTTATTCGTTTGCTTGCTTTATTTTTAGTTCCATCACCTCTTCTCCTTTTCATCCTTAGCCCGTTGTTGATCATATTTCTCTACGTGTGATAATTGGTCCTTGTGGATTCGATCCCGAACCACTATATCGTATTTCATTGTGCTTTTTGTAATAGCTTAATTGGATGAAGGTAGTGGTTTTGATTTTTTGGTTTTCTTGGCTAAGTTTGGTTTTTGGAAATTTGGGGTGTCAAGATGTTTCTTATTTGGTGTAGATGGTGGATCAAGAGGTAAGAAGGATTTTAAGATTAGGTGGTGGTCTTAAGTATTACTGCTGGTAATGATTTATTTTAAAGCGGATGCAGGTTCACATGTAGCAAAGGAGTCTGGTTCAAAGAAAGAGCCACTTAGTCCTTCTACAGAATTCGCTGAGCTTCCAATATTTGTAGGTTTGGTGGTTGTGTTTTCATTAGACATGGTTGTCCTCTTTCGTTTTTATGCTTCTGTGAACTTCTTAGTAGCCTCCAGATTTTCTTTGGAATCCCAAGTTGGCATAGTCAAGTGGCAATTCCTGACATGTTTGATTTCCTTGCAAATGAAACAAGTGGGTGGAAAAAATGGGAAGTTACTTCCACTTACAACTTTTCCATTCTCTCTTTCAACTTCTACTATGGCTGGGAGAGGCTTAGTGAGATCCATTTCAATCTTGACATGAGTCACTTTGATGCTTACTATTTTAAGAGTAAAATCATCTATTTATTCTGCCTCTTCAATCTCTTTAGCTATAATATTTAAATTCGTGTTGTGTCTCATGGTAAGGAGAACACCATTAAGATGAACCCAAATGGGGAAGCAATCAAGTTCTTAGGGGAATTTACCATCTACACTCCAGTGAGTTACAAGGAATATACTACCACTGATGTACCACAACTCCTTCTCTATAATCTTCATGCGGAAATAATCATTCAGAACTCTAACCAACATTGATTTTGAGAAATTATTCAAATGGATGTCTAGCATTTTTTTCTTTTATTATACACCTAGCTAAGAAAATTTTGAATATGTATTTAGGCAGGAGGTCCATCTATGAAACAAAATATATTTAACTTTGTATGTATATCAGTTCCTTCAGCAAAAACTTCATTTGTGATTAAAACTCTTGGTTTTCCATCAGTGGGAGAGAAAGCAAAAGTAAGTCTTTCCAACTTTTTAATGGTTGTCTCTGCCCATGTTTTATAGGCTTGGTTCATAAGAGGGTTGGGGGAAATAAAAGGTTGGTTTTGGGTAGGATTAGGTTATGATGTTTTTGTTTTTGGAGGTTGAAAACAAGAGAGGTTTTGAGGGTGTACGGGATGTGCAATTGATCAAGGTCAATTCTTTATAAAAAAGGCTAATTTTCGGTAGTATAATAAAAGGGCCGCAATTTTTTTGATAGTATAATAAAAAGCCACATTCTTCTTTTTTTTTGACAAAGCAAAAACAAAAATTGAGCTGGTCCTGGTTAAAAGAAAGGTTAATGGGAGTATGATATTGAGTTATTAGGCAAAATGTGAGTAGTGGATGATAAAGAGCTTTGTAGAAGAGATTGTGCCAAAAGATGAAGTTTGGAAGGGATAGAGATAAGGGACAATATTGGAGTAGTGGTTAGGGGAGTTAGAATTACATCGGTCAATTCTTCATAAGTAATTTGTTGTAGTTGCAGACTAGGGTTTATTGTCACAATGTTTCCTTGAGATTACATGATTTTATGGCTTAGGGGTTAATCACCACATACGTGGAGTTGTGGTGAGAAGGGAGGCCTAACACCATATTAGTAATTTTAGCCTGGCCAGCCTAATTAGTTGGTGATAAAGAAATAGATTTTGATTTTGGGAAGAGAGAAAAAGATGATAGGGGAGCAAAATTAAAGAATATGCTGGAGGATTAGCGTTTTGGGGATCAAGAGGAGGTAGTAAAAGGTTATAACATCAACGAGAATTGGTGGTGAGAATAAGCGGAAAGCAGTGTCCTTTAAAAAGATTTGAATTGGAATATTGACCTAGTGACTAAAATAAATTCAACAAAAAAAATGAATAAAGCAAATTAATGATCTCATATCTCGATCATGTCTCATTTTTTAAATTTACTATTATTCATCTTTTAATTCGTTTTTTATGACAATTCATCTTTTTAACTAATTCGTTGATGAGATTCATAGGGTTCGAATAGTAATCGCGGTTTTGAGAGCGCGAGAAAAGCAAATTTAAAGTGTTGTGCAGTTCAACTGAAGTTTGGACGGAAAACGGGACAAGTGCGGTTATTTCAAAAAAGGGTACGAGATATTGTTTGAATGATAACGAAACAATTTGCAGAGCGGAATAAATAGCTGAATGATAAAAGCGATGCAGAATAATTATTATATACATATATATATATATATATATATATATATTAATATAATTTAAATAGATTATTGATATTAGTATACTTTAAATAAAAATAATAAATTAAGCTAAAGAAAAGAATTTAATATATTATTTCCTATAAGATAAAATGTTAGATAAATAATTTACAAGTTAAAATAAATTAATAATATTAGTACAATATTTATTTTTTCCAATTACTAAAAGCGACTATTAATTGTTGTAAATGTAGTACATGTATGATTATATTAAATTATTGAATAAAATTTAAGTGAACTTTGATTTTTTATAAAATATATATGTATGCATATATGTATGTGTATGTGTACGTATTTATATGTATGTGTATATACAGTAAAATTTAAATCTGCACAACCCTTGCATTCGGCATAAAAAGTGATGTGGAAAAATAACACCCTGCATATAACTGTTCAGGTTATGAATGGGAATAAAAAATGCGGGGCAATTTTAAGCATCAATTATAGGTCCCATTATAATATTATCAATCAATCATAATATGTAAAACAAGTGCGTTTTTTAACTTCATAAGAAAAAGTGCATATCACACTCAACAGTAAATATGCTGGGGGATTGGTGTGGTATGAGTGTGTTTATGTACGGTTTTATATATTTATATATGAATTTATGTTTAATTTAATAAATATACATATAAAAAATGTGTGTGTACGGCTTTTAAATATTTTGAAATATATATAATATAAATCATATATTTGATTTTTATGAATTTTAGATGTATTTTTTAATTTCATCAAATAATAAAATCTTATTCAAAACCAAATAAATTTAAAGTACTTTAATTTAAAATTTAGAGCAAAAAAAACGAAATTTGAACCGAGAACCAAATAGATATTTAAAATATATAAATTTACAATTTTATATATAAATATATTTATGAAATTTTTGGTAACAAAAAATAAAAAAAAATTAAATTTATTTAATTACACAATTTATTTAAATATTTTTTGTTTCTATATTATTGTATATATTATGTACCGCTTGTTTTTTTTCACCAATCAACACTTTATTCCGTACCGTAAATTTTTTCACCAATCAAACTTAATCTTCCATACTACTTTTTTTTAAAGTAACCGTACTTTTTCGGCATTCTGCAAGTACGACAGTTGAACCGCACCGCAATTTTAATCCGCTTTTCCCGCACTGCAAAATTGTTGTCACCATTCGGAGCCTAAAACAAAAAAAAAATAATTTTTTTTATATTTTTATTATTGTAGTGCGTTTTGTTATAAATCTTGCACCAAACTTGATTTTTACTTGTGAACGATGAATTTTTATGGATCACTACGCCACACCACGTAAATAAAAACGTCTTATATATCGATTATCTTTCAATACTATAAACTTGTGAGATAATCTGTTTTAGGGCGAGTGACTATTTTTTATATTAAATTCTTGTTTAAATAAAAGGGATTATTGCATGAAATGCCATATTTCATTCTCTCTAATTCAAAAATGCCATCACTTTTTTTGTTGCAAAAATGCTATAATTTACTAACTGGAATGACCCTTTTACCCTCAATCTTAATTAAAAACCGAAAAAGGACACAAGTTCACTCGAACTTGGGTAGAGAGACACACAACGCGAGCAATTTTACCACGGAGCTACGAGCATCTAACATAAATAATTCTGATAGTAGTTATATATAACATAAGCTTTTTGTTTTTTGTACAGCGTGTGGGCGTTTGGTTTAGGGTTTTGAGATTTCGAGTTTAGAAGTTTACTAAACCCTAAAACCTAAACTTTAATCCTCCAGGAAACTCTAAACCCTAACCCTTCTGGGAACTAAAAAATCTAACCCTTCGGAAAACTCTAAACCCTTAACCCTTGAAGGAACTTTAAACCCTAAACCCCAAAATGAGATTTCTCCTGCGGTTGTCTTGTTTTGCTCTGGGGGAAACTAGATCCGCCGTTTGGTTTCGCAGATCTGGAGTCACGGCGAGTTGGGAAGAGTTTTTGGTGCAAAGGAGTCGGCTTTTCAGGTTGAGGGCTGCTTGCTTCTAATTTTCCCTTGTAGATCCGGCGTACCCTCTGGTGCTAGCGGCGCGTAGGCTTGTTGTGGCCTCCTCCGGTTACCCCTTGCCTCGACAATGGCTCAGGAGTGATGTGCTTTGTTGTGTTGCTCTCTTTCTTTTACCATGGTGCTCGGCAAAGTGAAGCTTCAACTTCCCTCAAATCGGACTTAGGGTGCTCTTACCCAAAGGCATACATCGGACAAAGCCTTCATTCGCGTGTCTGAAGGTGGACTCCGTTTGTGTGTGTAACGTTGCGTCCCGTCGCTGCGCTGAGCTGTCTGTGCTCAGGTGGTGGAGGAACGTCTACGCCGCTTCGGTTTGGGCTGCATTATTTTAACGGTCAAGACGTTTAGAGGTCCTTCCTAAGTTTCGAGTGCTCTGGATTTTGGATTTGGAGTGTTCAATTCTTCATATTCTCAGCTGATCCTCGTTCTGTCATCGTCGGATCACATTCTGCGATAAGAAAGTATCAGTCTCTAGTCCTTAGAGCTGAGACGCGTGGGCGCTGGTGGATCTGGTCTTGTCATTCAGGTTTCCCTTCGTCCAATGACGGCGCGTTTGGAAGCATCACCATCCCAGTGTCTGAGGTTTGGTTATTTGATCGGCTTTAGGCAGGTTATGCTCTTTACTTCATGGTTGCAGGAACATTCCTCTCTACTCGTCAAGACGGTAGCTAGCTCAACCGTCTTTTTCATAGGTGCTGAAACGGCAGGTAAACTCTCCGGTTCAGACTCTGTTCCGTGATGTACATTGCCGTCGGTTTAGGTCGGAATAAGATCATAGGAAAGCCATCTAGAAACGGGTTAGGACTAGTGCTCGGGTTTTCTGGTTTCTTGTACGGCTTTGGCCTCTCTTGCCTGTTAGGAGGTAGAAGTGGTTTTGGTTTAGCTTTTATTGGCTCCTCTCGCCTCCCTTCTTTTATGGTCTGCTCTACCAGACCTCCTTTCTGGTTGGGTTAGGTAAGCTTTTACGCCTATCGGGATTGTTTGAGCTTTTTTGTTCTCCGTATTATAGTTGGTATGTCCTCATGTATCTGATTCGAACGACGCCTTTGGCAACAGATGTATTTGTTTCGTTTTACTTTACAATTTAATAGAAAGNCCCCCCCCCCCCCCCCCCCCCCGGAAAAAATGTACACTAAACCCTAAATTATAAACTCTAAAGCTAAAAATTAAAAACTAAATCCAAAAACATGAACCCTTCAGAAAACTCTAATAAAGTTGGCTTTTAGAATCATTTTTACTTTTTTTTTAACTTCCTTTTCTTCTTTATCGACTTATTTTAAAACTCTCCAATTATACTTCACTTGATTGATTCACAAAGTAGTCAATATAATCAAGTGAAATATAATTGGAAAGTTTTAAAATAAGTTAATAGAGAAGAAAAGTAAGTTAAAAAAAGTAAAAATGATTCTAAAAACCAACTTTATTAGTTGTAGAATAAAATGTCTAAAAAATATTAGAAATAGAAAACCTCAATTTTATTTATTAATAAATATTATAGATTATGAAAAGAAAATTCTTATTTTGTTTGGATAAATTATATATGT